>CAHIKZ030004329.1:0-35324 GCA_903632075.3 Acanthosepion pharaonis | reverse complement strand
GTACATTATTGATTTCCAAATATCTATTGAGCAACAAACTAATAATTGTTTAAAAAAAAAAAAAAAAAAAAAAAAAAATGCAATTAAGTATCTAACTGGGCTCTGTCCATTAATAATGCCCCAGATTTTCAAGAATCTTATAAATCCAGTCTGATAGTTTAGACTAATTGAGGAGATTATGATCATAAAGAAAATTCATTTGTTGCAAATTTTTCATGCTGAATCATATTTTCAAATCTCGGAAAACCTAAGTTTGCAATCCTAGTGTTTAGATTGTTACAATCAATAAGTAAGCAGCAATTTGTCAGGATGATTATTTAAAAAAGAAAAAAAAAATTATTCAAAGCTACTAGCATTTAATGAGTTTTTCTATACCAAGATTATATTCCACAGTCCTCCATTGATAGTGGATTCAAAGTTGCTTAACTTTTCATTTTACATCCTTCTGTCTTATCAAAATCTAGGAAAACAAATTACAAGCAGCCATAAAGGAATTGCCAGAAACATTTTCTTATTTAAACGTGTAAGTGACATATGACAAAGATAACAATAATAGTGTCAATTGGATTCAAAGAATCTCAGGAAAAAAAAAAAAGATCCAAATTGTTTACATTCAGTTGCTTATTTAAATTTGCTATCTCTGAATTTCTGTATCATTTCTATAAGCTCATGCTAAATTTTGCTACTTACTGTACAAAAAATGAAATTTGTTGTAAATTTGATAAAATAAAGGCTCTGATAAATGGTACCTGTTTTTGAGATTTGATTAATTTTTTTATTCTTTAAATTCTATTTTTGTTATTAATGTTTTTACAAGTTACAGTTCAGTTGAAATGTTATAAGAGGAAATAGATTAGAAGGATTTTAGATATTTATCCCTATTAAATTTACACTTTGAATTTGATCTTCCTTAAATTACTACATTCAGAATTTCATCACAAGTTTTCTCTTAATGGGAATTCTGGACAATTTTGTGAATATTGTTAAGTTTCTCACCTGAAAGCTTTTATTGTCATGTTAATCTAATTATCTTTTCTCTTAATCCTACTTGTCAGTGAAAGTCATACAAAATCTTCTGATTATTGCTTCATAACAATGATGAATGTTCCTGACATAGGAACTTTTCTAATTTACAAAAGTAAATCAGTGCTTGCATTATTAGAATCTTTAATAATCAAATTTTTATTTATACTTGGCTTTTGTACAGTAATTTTGGAGGACCTGAAATAACACTTGACTTAATGAAATTTTCTACTTTTTCTAGAAAAAAAACTTTGTCCTAAATCTTTCATATTCTACCTCAAACTTGTTCATATCATGTATTCTTGATACATTACAAATATTGACATGTAAATTCATAAAATTTTTAGTCAATGGCTATTGCTTCCATTCAGGAATTTCTTGGCCTTAGAAATCTGACTTTTGAGAATGGCCAATGTTTTAGCAAATACGGTAAACATTTATAATGTACGCAAAATAACTTTTTAAATATGAAAATGGCAACAAATTAAAAAAAAAATAATAATAATTTGAGTAATTTTGTACTTTTTTTTTTTTTCATTTTGTAGTATATACGTTTGCAATATAAATTTCCTCAGTAACTGACAAAATATGACATTTTCAGAATACTATTTTCCTTCAATTTCTCTTAATTACAATTTTACAAAAAGTTGAGTTTTCATATTATTATTGATAGATATCTCATGAACAAGGAGAGATTACTTTTAAATAACACATCAAATTAAAACAAATTGACCATTTACAATACAAGGACACATGGGACAGTGGATAAAGGCATTGTTAGATCAAGTGACAGGACACAAAGAATGCTAGTTCAATACCCGGTTAAGGCAGGGAAGAATTTTCAATGGGAAATTAGCATGTGGAACTAGAGAAGTCTACCACAGTGAGCAAAATAAAGGGTCCTGATGAACATTCCAACCACCTGAAGAAGGCCTGAGTGTTGTCATAAATATGGCAACAAAGATGAGGACAATAGTCCGAATAATGTACATAATAGCTCATCTCAAAGAATAGTCAATTTCAGTATCTGTCTTTATTTCTAACTGATTTAATTTTAATTTAGCTTTTACCTGATAATCAAAAAATACTAACTTGTGTCTTTCATTTTTATTTACATTGAAAGGGTTAATGAGAATGTTACTTTAACCTGAGAGGTTAACATCTACAGAAAAAAAACAAATTGTGTTAGGAAGCCTTTTTATTTTGACAGATCTTTGCTTCATAATTGAAATTTTATAGCTATTTTTAGTATGTTGAATGTTATAAAATGATAGTATAAAAAGAAGTTACATCAGTTATCAATTATTGTGTTATAAAGATAATCTTTTCCAAAAGGCAAGGTAGATATTAGATTATATGACTATTGTAATCTATTTCCTTTATTAATTCATCTTTAAGCAATTTTAAAAAAGTCTAATTCTACAAAAAGAATCTGAAACCTGCTAAGAAAGTTTATCCTCTCATTTATAAACAAGAATTTTTCTGACATTGTTAGTTCTTGACTTACAAGTTTCCCCAATTTTATTTTAAAACAATAGAATATTGTGTGATGATAAATGCTGAAATACAGAAGAATAGTATGTCTACTGACAGTGAACACATGTTAACAAGTAACTGCTTTTTTTTTTTTTCTTTCTCTGATTGGAAACCTATTTTGCATATTTTAGTAAAGAATTTAAAAGTTGCTTCCCAAAATTAAAAAAAAATAAATATCAAACTTTATTAATAAAGAGAGATTGTCACAGTTCATCTAGTAATAAGTGGACTTTAATTAAAGCTTAGGATTCATAAACATCTTTCCTAAGCCCATAACCATTGAAATGAGTTTTATACATCCAGTTGTCCCTTATAGACAATGGTACTAATATCTCAGTTTTTTTTTGGGGGGGTTGGGGGGGAGAGAAACAAACTGTTTTATAATTATTATATCTATGTGTACAATTTTTGTACCATGAATTTTAAAACTTAAACACTGACTTGAATTAAGTTAGTTTTACCAAAGGAACGAGAGCTTATCAACTGATTTAAATAAAACAGATTGAAAAATTAGATTTTTAAACTTGCCAACAAGTGAATTACAATGTGAATTCTTAAGCAATTCCTTATTTAAATAAATGATATAAACATCAAAGATTGATTATGCCTAAAAGCCATTTGGATAACTAGAAGTGCTTAACATAAATTCATTCACCTTAAGATGAAAATCAAAGTGAGCCTTCCTCAGTACTGAGAACATATCTTGATAGCTATTTAATAAATGCTTAGCTATTGGTGACCCAGATCTATTAATGCACTTGTCCAAATCATCCTTCTGAATATTGGCCGCTACATGCTGATTCATCCCTCTGACTTCAGTATCATACTGACACTTAAAATCATAAATAATACAGCTAATATATTGGGAAGGTAGGACATCCTTTCAGATTTATCTCACCATTGGTTGGACAGCATTATAATGCATGGATTGGCAAACAGATTTTTAAACCAGCAGAAATTTATTAAGCAAACAGCCACTCTTTTAGCTGTTTTTGCACTAATGCATGTTTCTCTCAAGACTCCATTCTTGGACCTACTTTATTCTTAATAATATCTTAATGTCTGGATAGGAAGTCTAATCAGTTTGATGTTAACTGGGGCAAGGACTGAAATGTTAACTTTAATGTCTCCAAAATGAAACTTCTCTCTGTTAATCATCTGAGAGACTCCTTTTGGCCTCCCATCAGCATGGCTGATGCTGACCTTCAGGAGAGTGACTTCACAGTGTCATGCTAGACAAATCTATCTTCCATATTTATATGTCTACCATTCTTGGAATATTACTGCCAGATATCATCTGGTGCTTCTGCTGTATATTTAGAAATTCTTGATAAACTCCAAAGAAGTATCAGCAATATTATTGGTCCTGACCTGACATATTTGCATCAGTCACTTTCCTACCACCGTAATGTAGCTTCTCTGTGCCTTGACTACAAATAGTTTCATGGTAATTGTTTCGATGAACTCTTCACTATGGGATCTAAACTTTAAGTGCAGTACTAGATTGGTGGCAAGGTCTCATCAATTTACAGTTGAATTGGCTAGATATAACTGCAAGTTCTATGCTAACAGTTTCTTTTCTCACACATCTTGCTTGTGGAATTCTCTTCTGGTTCCAGGCTTTCCAGCCAACATTGATCTTCAAAGATTTAAATGCAACGTCAATCATTATCTACTGTCTTCTTCATTACTCTTCTGTTGTTGCTCCTTAATAATGTTTCTCTTTTTACTTATTCTTTCACTCAGTAACCCCTTGTGTCTTAGTGACTTTACTGCCTTGCATAGGGTGAAATGATTAAAAAAAACTGACACTAACATCACCAATCCATATAGACAAGACACTTCTGGGGGCCAAGTAAATAAGCTTTTAGAATTTGTGACAGTGTTTCTTGTCTGATCCTGAATTTAAACTTGATCTCTCAATTCTGCTTTCTGTGTTAAAGAAAAAAAAATTACATTATTTGACATTAAACTTTTTATTTGTATCTGGCTTTAGCTATTCTTGCAAAAAATTTTATTGGAAATAAATCAATCTAGTGTTTGTGTTGATAAATTTAAGAATAGATAATTGTTTTTTTATATATACATAATTACTTTATTAAACCCATATTTGATACAAAGATTATTAAATATATGCAATATATTCATTAGTGAATTATGTTTGTAACAGATGTAATTCAAATTTAAACTTAATTTTTCTTTTGTTAATTTGACTTTCAGAGAAAAATAGAATTGAAAAGTATTAAAAAGTAAAGTAAAATACAAAAAAAAAATTTGTTCAGAAGACAAAATGTTTTTTTTTTAATAAAAAACACTGATAAGCTTAAAAGGTAAGATTTTAATCAAATCTAAATTTTATTAACTTCATTTTACAAATAGGAGTGCTTTAGTATCAATAGATATGTAACTATTGAAAAGTTCTCAATTTGACCAAGAAGCCTATCTTCTCACCAACCAAAATATGTGGGAAATCTTTTCAGCACCTTCTCTCTATCCCACTCTCATATATATGATATAGTTTCAAGATATGCTATATTTATGGATTAATAAAGTGATCAATATCAGGGATAGAGCATATGTATATATAAAAGTGGTCATTGAAATCAACACCGACTTTGGAAACAAAGAAACCATGCACACAAAACATCCTTTAAAATAGTAACTACATGAACAGCACAATACTTTCTTAAACATATATGAGAGAAAAAAATCACACTAAAAATGTGGAAAATCAGAAAAACAGCATTAGTCTACAACAATAAATCCAAAAACCAAATTCTAGGGGAGAAAATAGCCATAATTACCTTCCCAGATAAACAAAAACTACTAAATAAACTATCAACTCTTCTCAAAATTAAGACACAAAAACAAATTTTTACTGTTACTTGAAAACTAAAAAAATTAAAATGAGTAAAATAAATTAATCCAAACCAGTAAGTAAATAATAAACAAGTTAACAAACCTGAATGCACACATAAACACAAGTAAATATAATAACAACAACAATGAAATAACTAATACAGAAGTTAACAAACAGCACTAAATTGCCAAAAAAAAAAAAAATCTGCAAACAGATCCATAATTATTTCCCCCCAATAGATCCTAGAATCATTCAAAACATAAACATTAGAACAATACAACAGACTTCTCACTAAGCATCACTGACCTGTATATAGAAATAGTTGAGCAAAAACATAATGCATATGGCCTGATGATTGTGCATAAGCATGAAACAGACTATCACTTCTGGGTGTTGACTTCAATGTCTAATTATATATATATATATTATATTATATTATATATAGTGTCTGTTTTTCTTAAAAGTCAGCCAAATGTTGAATTTTAATGATTTGTAATTTTCTCTTAACCATATCAGAAGGTTTGCTATTTAAAAATGCATTCATTGTACTTAGTTATCAAAATAAATAATGCAAGATGATTTCGGTAAAGCTTTGTATAAAACTTGAACAGATACAATTTTGTCTGTAAGCCATAAACTTACATGTTTTTAAAAATTACTTTTAGAACTGCAAGAAATAAAATTCTGGTGAAAAAATATGTAAACAATGAAAAAAAAAATTAAAGAACAAAGAACTCTTAATTTCTGTTTATCACTTGTGTTGTCAATAATTGTGTGTGTGTACACTAAAACTATGTTTATATGTATATATGTGTGCCTAGAAAATATATTTAGCTTGTGTATATTTAAATTCTTTTGCACAAACTCGGATTGGTTTTGCTCCTTTTTAATTTTTATTTCAAAGAATTTTCAGCTCTGAAATTTTCATGTACAATTTGGGAAAATCTCTGGAAACCATTGTTGTGAATATGGATTATCTACTCTTTGATAATCCAAGCTATAAAGCTGTACACTTCCGCTTGTCAAGTAGACGAGTAGTAAGGATTCTTAATTGAATAAAAGATTACTAGACAGAATCTCTTGTCCTGTTTTCATTACAATTTATTCAATTAAGAATGGAACAATTTATACGACCGGAGCGACTTACCACAGATCCAGAAAGCGATTCAGTCGACAAGTGCTGGAAACATTGGCGGGAGACACCTACAAATTTCATCGAGGTTCTATATTCAGAAAGACCGGGACGTCCCATCAATAAGCGTGCTCTCCTATCCAACTACCTGTCTCACACAGTCAACGAAATTATCTGGGATTGCGTTACCTACTAGACTGTTCTAGTTCCACGTGCCATATTTGATGGATGTCAGTTATCAGTTATCTCTTGTTAATTTTCCCTCTGAAAGTTCTCCACTGCCTTAACCAGGTATTGAACTCACTCTTTGGGTCTGTCACTGGCTCTAACCAACGCCTTTATCCACTGTGCCATGTGTCCTTGAGTCTACCCCAGTGAGCGAAATAAAGGGTTCAGTTCGAAATTCCAACCACCTGAAGAAGGCTGGAGCGTACAACGGCCGAAACGTTGTGACAAATATGAGGACAATAGTCCGACTAATGTAAATACTGTTTTGTTTTTATATAAAAATAAAAAACGAGCTTTTTTAATTTTTATATAAAAATAGGAAAATCAATTACTTTTACTCAAGATTCAGACATTTTTGTACAAATAGTGGAAAATGTGAAACTTTTACAGTATATTTTCACATTTTTCTATAAAAATAGAAGAATCAGCCATTTGTACATGATTTTTCCATTTTGTCTACAAATACTTCAATCTACTATTATTGTAGAGTATTAATCCTCTCTACTACTGAAGCAATGAACTTTTCTGACTTATAAATACAGCTAGTAGCCACATTAGTGTAGAATTTGACGAGTTGATTTACTCAAGTTTTTCCATTCTCTATATGAGTATTTAATAAAGCTCTTGTTTTTACTTAGCTGCTCTTCTGTTCCTTCACTGCTCTAAGTATGACTTTCCTAATTCTGAACTATTTTGAACAAAGACAAAACTTTCACAACTGCAATGATTTTCCTATTTTTATTCAATTTTGTATAAAAATAGGAAAATCATTTATAATATATTTCAATCTTTTTATAACAAAGTAGGATAACAGCGACATTTACACATGATTTTTACTTTTTTGTATAAAGATAGGAAAATTCACTAATTTGACAGTGTTTTCTTTCTTATATAAAAGAAAATGAACTACTTTTATTAAAGTTTTAATTTTTTATAAAAATAGGAAGATCCAGAGTTTTACTTTCTTTTATAAAAATAGGTAAAGCCACTGCTTTCACACTAGATTTAAATATTTTATATGAAAATAGAAAATTCAGTTATTTTACACATTATTCTTACATTTTGTATAAAAATAGCTAAACTTACTACAATGACACTATATTTTTACCCTTTTATAAAAAAAGTAGGAAAATCCGTTTCTTTTACATGTTTTTAATATTTATGTAAAATAAGTAAACCAACTTTTATACAATATTTTAACATTTTATATAAAAATAAGAAATTCAGCTATTTTAAAAATGATAAAGAAAAACTACTACTTTTACATAAGATTTTGACGTTTTACATAAAATTAGTAAAATCTACTTCTGCATTATATTTTTGTTTATATTTTTTATATACTTTTACACTCGATTTGAACATTTTCTGTAGAAAATTATGTAAAAATAGGAAAATCAGTCATTTTACACAAGATTTTACATTTTTGCTTAAAAATAGTAAAATTTGCTACTTTACATTTTAACATTTTTATAGTAAAGTCTCCTGCATTCACATTATACTTTTATGTAAAAATAGGAAAATCTTTTAAGCTACTTTTAAACATGATTTTAAAATTCTTTGTATGAAATCGTTAAATCTACTAATTTTACACTATATTTCACCTTTTTTATATCAAAATATGGGAAATCATCTCCTTTTACAACTTTTTTTTTAAAAATAGTAAAATCTATTAAGTTTACATTATATTTTTATGTACAAATAGGAAAATTAGCTACTTTAACACATAATTTTAACATTTCTCGTATAAAGTAAATCTACTAGTTTTACACTATATTTTAACTTTCTTATATGAAAAGATGAAGATCAGCTACTTTTACACGAGATATTTACTTTTTTTGCATGAAAATTGAAAAATCTACATTTACAATATACTTTAATATTTTTAAGTAAAAATTGGAAAATCAATTATTTTTACACATGAATTTAATAGTTTTTTTTTATAAAAATAGGAAAATCTCCATAAATTTTTTATGTAAAAAGAGAAAAGTCAGCTAATTTAACAAGATTTTACATTTTTTTTTTTACTGACCAAAAGTAAAATCTAATCCTTTTATATTAAATGTTTATATTTCCATGTAAAAATGGGAAAATCAGCTGCATTTATACGTCTTTTTTTTACTTTTCTGTATAAAAATAGGTAAATCTATTACTTTATATTATATCTTTATTTATATAAAAATAGGAAAGTCTTGTATTTTACAATATTATTAACTTCTTGTATAAAAATATATAAATCTACTTTTATTGTATGCTAGCAGCATGGTCTGGCATTGCCCGTGTTTGATTCAAAAATCGTATGACTCATACAGCAATCGCTATCACTTGACTTAAAATATTTTGCCCTTCCTTGCCTTTAAAGAAGTGCCCTTTGCCGTGCTGATGTTGCTACATGCCTTACTTCTTGCCTATCTCACGTGAATTTTTTCTAAGCTCTATACTAAACATTAAATCTGTTACGAAAAAAGAACTAAAGAAAATGAACACAAAACGATCAGCTTTAAAAAAGGATTCATAACTGGAAGAACCGAATGAAAAAAGAATGTTAACGTTCATGTCAGTCAGCTGGCCAACAGAATCTTCCTGCCTATTCGTTGCAGCCAGCAATAGGCTCTCACTCTGGACAGTAGAAAATGACCACAAACTACATGAATGAAAACTGCCATAGAAGCATGAAAAAACCGATTATTTCCACTATCGATGGGAGTTGGGAAATGCCAAGTCAGTCTGGGCCTTCCCGCTAACTTGGAGCATGTGCATGTAAATTTTGGTGCAAATCTGTCGAAAATTGCGGCCGTGCATTCGTTACCCACACACATCCTGCCTTATATATTATATATATATATATATATTATTGGGCACTTTTTAAAAATTATTTTAGCTGTTGATAGAGAGAGCTTTACCTTTGATTGTGGTAGATGCTATTTTCAGTACCCTAATAACTTTATATTCAATGTTTTAGGATTTTTTTTAAGCATTTCACCCCAAGCAAGTCACAAGTGCCATTATCACACAGGGGGTTATGGAGTGAAAATGAGAGAAAAGTGTGGATGTGGGGGGGGGTGAAGAAAAGAAAAAAGAACAGGTATCAACGCAACAAAACATGGTGACTGAGGTTGCATTTAGGTTTTTGATGATTGTAGTTATTAGGGAAGCAAGTGAGAGGAATGGAGTTTCAATATGGAGAAGGTTGAGGAAAGAAACTCTTAGAAGGGCAGTTACATTTAACTATTTCAACAGTAAAAAGTTGGGACCTAGATGCCAATCTAGTAGTACACTTAAATTCATATAGTCAGGCCACCAGGGGAAAAAATGCTTATCAGTGCAGTAGCCATGAAAATATTTGTAGAAAAGACAGAGGGAAGCCACATCACGTCTGTGAGAAAGCAGTTGAAGTCAAGAAGCTAATTCAGTACCGATTACATTACAGATCCTACTTTAGATATTTTTGAGAATATTGCAGTAAGGGAAGGTAGGGGAAAATTTTATGGATAAAACTAACTGTACAACCAGTAATAAAAATCACAGAAATGCAATCTATGTTGTTTGAACATCATTTAATAGTAATAAAATATATATATATATATATATATATATATATATAATATATTTAAAGTAATAATAGTAATAAAAGTAATAAACAGATACATACATATACAATACACACAAACTTAGTTACAAACCTAATACATATTTTTCAGTGTTTGATGCAAATGTCTATTTTTAAGACTATATAAACTTATTATTTTTTTCTTCCAGGCATAGTTTGCATCTGTTTATTTATTTATATATATATATATATATATATATATATTTAAAAGTATATAAATTACGATCAAATATTGATAGGAATGCAAGAGAATGATAGGATAAGGGACAAATAGGAAATCTTTATAAATCTGACATACTTTACTTTTATTAACACTTGAGATGGGGAGGTTTATTTTCCACAAGGGTCGGACAGGTGAAGGTGAGAGGGGTAGCACGTCGCAGCATTTACTCGTTCCCCCACAAGAATGAGATATGATACGAGGATTAATGTGGGGGACCCGAGCACGTACACTTGGGCAGGGACAAAATTCCCCTCTCTTGGAAGAAATCGGCTGTGTTTATGGCAGCTGATGTTAGCATCATAGCTGGTTGGCAATATCTTTTGGTTGATGACTAAACATTAACTTCCGCATTTTGACTGTACACATGGGTTTCATTTGGACACCAGGTGTATTTAAAGTAGTTTCCGGTTATTATTTTTAGTTAGGAGGACTTGTATATGCTTAGGTTTCATTTGTTTACTTTTTGTGTATCGTTCTCTGAAAAAAAAAAAAAAAAAAAAAAAAAACGCGGAGTCACCGGAAGTTAACGGCATTCATTCTGTTTTCCGCGGTGACGCTTTCAGACGTTTGAGTAGCCGGCAGTAACTTCCGGCCGGGTGCGATACACTTAACCGTGCTTTCAAACTGATTTCATGCAAAAACAATAGAATAGTGTTTTTCCAATTTTTGGTGCTGTCAGAACCACCGCCGGGTAATTTTACGTAGTCCGGTGGAGTTTTGTTGAAATCGGTTGAAAAATGTAGGAAATACGATCCCATATATAAACGTACAGACACACACAAACAACTAACCTGGGTTTTATAAAAAGTAAAACTCGATAACTCGATATTAATAAGTATAACTCGATATGAGTTGTCCCCCTTTCATTAATCCCTCATAATCGTGTTTTCAAATTGATTATGTGCAAAAACAATTGTGTTTTTCCAATTTTTGGTGCTGTCAGAACCACCGCAAGGTAATTTTACGTAGTCTGGTGAAGTTTTGTTGAAATCGGTTGAAAAACGTAGGAAATACGATCCCATATATAAACGTACGTACAAACACACACCATCTGCGTTTTATAATAAGTAAGATTATAACTTTTTATAAAAACTGGAAATTCGGCTACTTTTCTCTATATTTGTAGTTTAAGTTTAACTTTTTTGTATAAAAATAGGAAAATGAGTCATTTTATGCAATTTTTTTTCCTTTTTTATATATCAATATATAAAAATGAGCTAATTTTACAAAAGATTTTATATTTCATGGAAAATCAGAAAATTTACTATTTTTACATTATATTATGACCATTTTATAAAATATTAAATAGGAAAATTAGCTACTTTCCCCAAGACTTCATTAAAATTAGGAAAATCTACTTTACACAAAATTTTTACTTGTTTATATAAATATAGCAAATTCACCTACTTTTAAACAATATTTTTACTTTTCTGTGTAAAAATTGGAAAATCTATTCCTTTTACACTATATTTTTCTTTCTAATAGGAAAATCTGCTGCTTTTTACATGAGTGTATTATATATATATATATATATATATATATATATATATATATATATATATATATATATTATGTGAAATCAGCAAACTTTTCTGCCAGATTATAGTTTTTAGAAAATCAACTATTTTACACACATTTTTATATAAAGATAAGAAAATATATGCTATAATCTTTTTCTTTTAAAGAAATTGGAAAATATGCAAAATTTACACTAGATTATTATTTCTTTATATAAAAATTGGAAAATTAGCTACTTTTACATCAGGTTTGTTTCTTTCATATAAAATAAAATCAGAATAAAAATGGAAACTACATTAAATTTTTCATAAAAAATTGGAAAAAGTTTTACACTAGATTTTTATTTTTCATATAAGAAAAACTATTTTTATGATAGATTTTTAATTTTTTATTCAAAAGTGTCAAAATAACCTAATTTTTCAATAGTTTCTTACAATATAGCAAATCAGCTACTTTTACTTTAGTTTTTTCCTTTTTTTATTTAAAAATATGAAAATAAGCTCCTTGATTTTTTTATGTAGATCTTTTACAATGGATTTTTATTTTAAAAATTAAAAGAATATAAAAATAATTACACTTGATTTTTGTTTTTAACTAAAAATATGAAAATCTTTCACTGAATATTTTTTACTTTTTTTATTTGAAAATATAAAATTCAGCTACTTTTAAACTTTTATTTACTTTTTAAATGAAAAAATGTACTTTTTATATATAATTTATTTGTATATAGATTTTTACTTTTTAATTTCAAAAATATGAAAATCTTCACACTATATTTTCATTTAAAATATGAATATCAGTTACTTGTACACTAGATTCTTTTTTTTTTTTTATTTAAAAAAAAATATTTTATGCAAAATTTAAATCTTAAAGAATTTGGACTAATATTCTTTTTCCATTGAATTTACATTTTGATTGATGCATTCTTTGGCCTTCCTCAAAAGAATAATTAACCCAGACAAATGGCTCACATTCTAAATCTGAGTTTTATAAACTGTGAGTAGTGGGGACAAGCATAAAAAATGCTAATTCCACAAATCAAAAACTGGTTACTTTATATTTTATGACTCAAAATATTTGAAAAGAAACATATCAGTCTCTTTTAGAAGATTGTGTTCAAATATAATTCCTCTATTTTATTTCTTACAACTAGTTCTACAGTTAAAGATATAAGAACCCTCCTGAGCTCAATTTTAAAGTAAAAAAAAAAAAAAAAAAATGTAAAACTAGGTAGGGCTGAGGTTAATTTCGAATCTGTATTTCATGAAATATTATATATATATATATATATATATATATATATATATATATATATATGATCAGTTGACAGTCTTTTCTTTACCCCAACAACAAATGTAATTGAAGAGAAGATTTGATTTAAAGTATAACAATAATAACAGAGTTAAAATATCTTTGGTTGGAATAAAGTTTTATACATTGTTATAAAGTATTGATAAGTTATTGAATTGTGAATATTGCCAAATGGTATAAAGCAAGAATATACAACTGTGACCAGTAGAATAACTGTGTTTATAATCGATTAGATTGACCATTAATAGGCAAGCATTAGGCACTGAAAAAGGTTTTCAAAATGCATCTCAGTAATTCTTTTGTTTGCTCAAAAATGAATAGTTGTATTTTAGAACAAATTTCACGTCATTGCTTTCATTTTTTATTCTACATGAATAATAAAAATAAGGAAACTATTTTTGTCAGTCAACTTTCAATCTTATGAAAATGTTTGTCAGGTAATAATTTTGTTTTAATTTTATATATGAAAGGAAAATAGGGATTTGTGATTTCTGTGGGAATCTCTGATCCCTAAATCTGAAACTATTGATCACCTCTTGGATGAATTCTTCATCCAAAGCAGACTAGAGAAATGCATCCATTAAAAATGTAAAACCAACAAAGAATATCAGTTCAAACATCTTCAAGAGTAATGCTAATGGTTTCCATTAGAATTTCACAAAATAACGAAAAAAAAAATAAAAAAAAAATATCATTATATTTGTTTATATTTGTGTTCATTTTTCTCAATTTCAGGCATCCATAGAAAAATTTGACTTGGTTTGGTTGATGGAAGATTGTCCATCACAATACAGAAAGTTTCAACTTCACTGACAATCATAACAAGTAAATTTTATTCATTCAGTTTTGTTAAATAAATCACAAATTTGTGACTGATTTTTTTTAAATTATCAAAAATCTTAAAGAATTGTAGAAATCACTCATTTGTTGGGACTATTATTTTTAATCCAGAAGAGAATCTATTTTTATGGATGAAATTGCACCGAGTTCTGGGTCATTCAGACCAAAGAATTCAAATAACTCTTTGCTGTGGTCAGATGACCTTACAAAGTGACGGTCTTCATCCAGATATTCATTAGTTGGCATCAAAATTAAACGAGTTGGCTGGTGAAGTCAGTTGTAGAAATCTACTACAGAGCAGTCCATTTACTACTATTTACTAACTTGACAATTAAAACAAAACCTTCTTGCCGCTAAGCCTTCATGTTTTTTTTTTCTATTTTAGCTACTGATCATAATCACTAAAATTATAATAAAATCTTTTTTTTTTGGTTGACCATAAAATGTTAATTGATCTTGTTTTTTTGCTTCTTTATCTTATTTCACACACTACCTAACAAATATTTATTTAAATATTAAGTACACATTCATTAACTTTAATAAAGAAATCATTAGCCACATTAAATTTTAAAATTACAAAATGCTTATTTTTCTAATTATGATTTTTAAACATCAAGATATAAAAGAAAATTTCAAATAATTGGAAGAAAATATCAGGTACTGAAAACAAACATTCATGTTCTCTTTTTGTAATTCCCAAAATCTGTTTGAAAATAGCAACCATATGAAATACCTCAAGCACAAAAGTAAAAAAAAAAACCCACGAAGAACAAACTCATTTATTTCAGTCTTATCTAAGCATGTACGTAACAAGGTCATTAATATTGTTAAATAATCAATAGATTTTGAGGCCATCTTAAATTTTAATGCTATAAGATAGTATACTTTAGTTCCTCTATGTAGAAATTAATTTTTTACATTCTTTAACCACTTGATTAAGTGGCCTTAAATAAAGAAGATTGGAGTGGTAAAATTTCAAAAGATTATGTTATTTGTTTTAACAAATCAAACGTTAAGCAAAAACACTAGGAAAGAATTATATAAATATTTGTGATAGCATTTTTTTATATAAATGAAAACAGTGTTTAAAATTATGCTGTGAACAAATATATTTTTCAGAGTTTTTGTTTTTTAATGAAAATTTAATGCAAGTCAATGAAGGTGTTCTTCTGATCAAAATACAGATTCTTTTTTTTAAGACAACTGCTTGAAACTCAAGTTGTATATAAGTTTTAATGTAAATGTTTCCTTCCTCGATTTTTGTACTGACATGTGAGTGGTAAAAATACTTGGCAAATATTTTTCAAAGACAAAGCTGAAAAGTCACTAATCAAATTTTCCTTTGCTGAGGATGTGAAATAATTATTGAAGGTCCATGTTTTATTGTTTGCATTTTGAATGAAGTATGCATATTGAGTCATACCAATGTTAAAACAAGTGATGAAAATGTCAGGATGGATTGAGGTCACTATATATATATATATATATATATATATATATATATATATATATACACACACTGCTGATTGATAAAATGTAAGACAATTGCTGCAGTCTTTGTGAAGTCATTTGTGTGACAAGTCTTAGTGTTGATTTTTTGCTATTTGTGTTGCAACAGGCTGAATCTATGTACATACATCAGCTCAGCACACTGTTCTCTTCATTGCTCTGGCCTTAGTTGAGTACTATCATGACATTATCCTTGACAACAACATGGACTTTACTGATATCATTAAATTTTTCAATGAAATGCCAGAACAGCACCATACCAAGCATGTGCTGAAAATTGGTCAAAAATTGGTTCTTCAGATACAGACTTTGATTGAAAATAATACTGCTTCTTCTTTCTACTGCTGCCCACTAACCCTCCTACCAGTTGGCCATTTTTCTTTCCACCCAAGATAAACATCAATGTTTTCCGAGACATGTGCTTACCACATTACTTGTACAGTCACTTGTTGGCTGACTACTCTTATAGAAAAAGTTCACTTCAGTTCACATAATTGTATTCCTTGTTTCATAGCTTATTAGTTTAAAAAACTAATTACAATTGAGTGGATAAAATGTTTAGGTTCTGAGATGATGATAATGAGAATGTGTGTGACTAATTTAGATTTTATCAAAACTAAACTGATCATGTTGAAATGGCATTGTGACAACAATTCTTATCTCAGTATAATTTGGGAATCTAAAGCAATAACTTCATCTGTCTCTCTCTCTCTAAAGAACTGATGTATACCAAGCTTTGACACTTTTCATCAAATAGAAAATTAAGACTTATTTTTAAGTTTAATATAGTTCTTTGTAATATTTTTCTCTCCAGCCAAAATTAAGAATTTTAAATATTTAGATTTCACTTCAAATTTTATATCTTAAAATACACTAAATTAATCAATGAGTTGTCTTCCATGTTAGTTGTGACTAAATTATTTTCAGTGAACTTTGGCAATTGGTAAGAAGTAATAATAAATATGAAAAATGAATAGATTGGACTTACATAATTAATTAAATTTTTATCTGCACAAAATTCATTTTTTCCTTGGTTACATTAACACCATAGTTGCAAAGTACATTAAAAATACCATTTAGGAGGTTTGTAGGAGGTTAATTAAACCAAATGAGAAAAATCATCAAGGGTTAGATTAAACAGTAACTGATGAGAGAAAGAACCAATTAAGAATCTTAATTAGAACCCATTAATGAATAATGGAAAGAGAACCAGAAAAAATAATTTTCAAACGTAAATCATCATCCCCTTGACTTTTGTAATGGTAGGGGGTGGATATGAATGCAGAAGCCACACTAACTTTTTTCCATAATGGTCTATCAACGGCAGCCATCAGCAATTCAGGTACAGTCATCATACCTGTCCATTGCTTGACATTGTCCAACCAGTTTTTGCTTTGACGCCCTTCAACTGTGCCTTGCATGATGATCTTACACAGGCTGTCGTGCTTTGTAACGTGTCCAAACCATGCTATTTTTCTCCGTTTGACAGTGGCGAGAAGAGGTTCCTGGTGTCCCACAAAACTTTCAACCCTTTTCCGCAAAAACTCATTGTCCCCCCCCCAATAGATAATGCCAAAGTTTTTCCTCATGCATTTGTTCTCAAACGCTTGGATCTTTTTCTCTATATTTCGGTGAGCCCATCTCCTCTCTAAATCCTTAGCCGACAGCCAAAACCACTAATATGATGCAGATCGCCTTCGGTTGATGCACTTGGTGGTTGAATCCATTGTCAAAGGAAAAAAAAGTCAACCCTTTATTTTAGAAAAAAAATGGTTGAAAGTTTCAACCATTTTTTTTTTATATAAAATATTCACAAAAAAGAAAAGAAACTTAAAAAAATAAATAACAAAATTAGGCCTAAATTATTTTAACTAAAGAAAAAAGTTACTTGACGTATGACACGGACGAAAAAGTAAAATAAATACATAGCAAAATTGAAAATATTTAAACGTAATAAAAAAAAATACTTTTTAAATCTTGAAGGGATGATTTCCAAACACGACTGTTGAAACGTAGGGTCGATGAAATACAGAAGTGAAATGAATTACGATATTCAGTCACCCCCCCACTCTCCGGGGCATCATGTGGCACAAGGCCGGTTATTCAATGTGGGATCTCCAAGCCCGTTGGCTCGGCCCCAAAATATGCCCATTGAACCCGTATAAACGGGTTCAGGGTCGGTTTACCTCCCCGAAAGAGAATCCGCCCTTCGGCGTAGCCTCTTTCGAGTTCCTCCCCGCCCGAAGACAGAGAGTTTAACCGATCAGACGGTCAAGACTTGAACGACTAAGTAAAATGAATGAAGAATTGCCGGCAGCTGAAGACCTTTATGTCAAGGGGCTTTCTTTCCCCAAGGAAGAGACAAGCCTTGAAACACGTGACCTTTTAACCATAATATCACTTGCGAGACAGCATACCAAGAAAAAAATCAAAACATCTTGACGCACAAAAAAAAAAAAAAAAGAAGCTTTTATTATGGTAAAATTTTTGGTAGCGTTATTTGTATTAAGCTTTTAATTTTCGCTTAGTAAATATAGTCTTAACTTAAAAACCTAATAACCGACCCCATGGGCTGCATGAAAGAATTTTAAAACATTTAAAATTAAAGAAAAAATGAAAATATATAAAAGAAAAATACAAACAATTGTTGTAAAAATTCTTTATTCATCGAAATTTTTTTTTCTTCAGATAATAATGTCCTTAATGTATATTATTTATAAAGGCAAATAAAAGCTTATCTAATTTGATAATTAGTTTATTGCAATTTTTATTTTACGATTTGGAGCAGATTTTTAAAAAAGTTGGCATTAGTTAAAAAAAAAAAAAAAAAAAAAGAAAAAAGGTCTGCGAACTCTTTGAAATTCTATAAAATTTCATAAAATTTATTTAGGGGGTGGGTAACAGATGTAAAAAATAATATATATATATATATATATATATATATATATATATATATATTTTTACCATGATTTTCTAAAAATAAAAGTTTCGAAAATAAATTAATTCATTTTTGAATAAGTTCTGAAAATTTCATTTAAATTAGACAATTATTTGATTTTTGCAATAATTTAAAAATTAATGGGTTCTCCCCCGAAATTGCTACACTAAAAATGGCGATGACCACAAGTCTTACGGTTTTAACAAAAAGAAAAAAGAAAAGTAAAACGAGATTTTTTACCTAAATTTAAAACGTGTTAGAAAGAAAAGAAAAAATTTTTTAAAAAATGTATTTTAAAATAAAAAAATACTTTTTTCTTCCCTCTTAAGTAAAACAAACATTTTAATGATGAAACTTTGTTTTTATTAAGTTTAGGACCTGTTATCATTGTGCTGTACTGATTTTTTAGCGAATTGTTGGAGATTCCTACCTACACACACACACACATATAGTGAACATTCTGTAATCAAATAAAGGTAAAAACAGGTGATAGTTTACTTCATTTTCCTGGTTTTTATCCAAAATAAGTATAAAGTTCTTGGATATTTTTCCAAATAAACTTAAATAGAAGGATAATCTATAAAGAACATCACTGAAATATATATAATGAAATTAATAGAACGGTGTACGAACCAAGAAAAATAGTTTTCTTCCCTCAAATAGACTGGGATTTTAAAAAGTCCTACTAATCATTAAGTCTCAAAGATTTGATTTTAATCTAATATATGGATGTGTGTCAGACTTTAAAAGTATTAAGAATGCATTTCTACTTGAATTTGATCCTTGTTTTTCTTAGATTCTGAAAAAGTATATAAAAAATATTAATAGCTTACTATTGAAATTTGCTGTTATGATACATTAACAAAAATTAAATGTTGAAGCTTTCAGAGCAATAACAAACGTTGGTTTTGATAAACTGTAAGATTGAAACCACATTAAACGACTTTTGGGATTTGTAAAAAGGTATTTTAAAATTGGAAATCTATAGTATGATCAGTTTCAGGTAGAGAAAGAATGGACTAAAACGTACCTTCTCCCCATTTTTTTAATAACAGAAGATAATTTGGTGATTTTTAGGCATCTGAGCAATTTGTCTTCAACACAAGTATTTTCTTTATCAGAATAAGAGTTTAATGAACTATACATATGCCTACTTTCTATATGAAGTTAACTATTTGAGCCCAAAATGAAAGACGTAATACACTGGTGGGAGATTCTTAATGGCGGTGGTGGTGTAAAAACTTTGAGTATTACATTTTTTAAAAGACTTCATAAATTAACTGCATGTTCATTCTGGGGTTCGGGAACCTAGTCACAGCTCTGGTTGTGTGCAATCATTAAATTTTAATAAAAAACGTATATTAGCTCTTGAACTAAGTTTTAATCTTTACAGTTTCATGGGTTAAGGTGTGCGAATTTTTCGTTGTATATCGTAGGTTAGTTTTCAAATTTTACCAACATGACAACTTTCATGCGTATTACCACCAATTAGAAAATTCACTGGAAGCTGATACATCAAACAGCTAATGTAGGAATGAAGTTAACATGAACCGTCCACATTCAGAAGACGAATTCAAGTGTGAAGTCGGTCAATCAAACTTGAAAGCCTTGGATTGGTTGAAATTTATTAACATGTCACGTGAAGAATATTGTAGGTATTGTATTAAAGTAGGTCACGGAGTTGAGCTGAACGAAAAGCCGTCCGCTGTTTTTTATTTGTTAGTTTGAGCATCGTCGATTAGAGGGGGCGAGAAGTTGCCGGTTTGGATTTGCCAAAACGGCAAATCCAACGCCAGGAAGACCCTCCCCTCTAACGGACGCACAGGAATAAGTGATTTCCTGTAGTACAACTAAACACAGGAATGGGAGTCTTGCTGGAATTGAACCTCTAACTGCAAGTCCATTTCATCTCAAACATACCGCTACCCTACAAGGAACGGCCCGATAGCGAACAGATTTTTATTGACTTATAAACCTAATGTTGGCATGGTCTGTTGCAAGAAAAAATGTAACATAGCCATTAATCGGGCACGAACCCCCAATCATAGACTCCGTGAGCCGAGATTTTACCACAGACCCATCTTCACTCTCATGCAAACTCTTGCCTAATAATTGAAGTCGAAGGGTTGTCTCTTTGGAATTGAAACCACAAACTATGTGTCTGATTAACTTCGCCGAGGAACATATTAATCCTCATTTCAGGAAATGGTGAAAGCACTTTCAACTCGGACATTCACTATAAAATATTTCAGCAAGCTATTTCTAAATAGGTACACATACATCATTTCTGGTGAAAAATCTCATTTATTAATTGAATAAAAATATTTGAATACGTCTTTTGTGTAGATTAGACGAATGGAGTTGAAGATTTAAATAGTTACGGATATTTCGCGTGTATTGTGCAAAACTATGTTTATTAAATATCGAATGTTCATAGGATTTTAGAATGACGAAAATTCCTGTTTGTTTCAAGGATTTATTTATTCTTAAGAATTTTTACACCAGCCAATGAAAATCTCAAAGTTTTATTGTTATATGATTATTTTGAATTTAACTTCGACATGTCAAAATATATCCACCGCTTATAGGGTTTGGGTTAAATTTTTGCAAAGATACGGTTTATACGGTTAACTGTTTATTGCACTTCTTTATTCTGAACATTGCCTGTTTAGAGTTTGTTAGTGATTAGTCAGACCGTTACAAAGTGAGAGTATGGTTCAAGTTATATCGAATAGTAAGAATTAGATGGGTCATTTATTAATTTATTAACAGGTTTGAAAAGGCGGTTACAAAGAAGACTGATGACGTACTGACAGGGGCGCATCCGACGTGCTCTTCTGATGCTGTTGCTCATCTGCTTCACTTTTCGTTGTGTTGTGCGTTGAGGGATAATTTTCTATAAACATCCGTTATTTGAGCTTCTGTTGCCTTTCTGTCAGTTTGAAAGAATCTGTATATTCTCCTCTGCCATCTTTCATCGACAAGGGATTCCCACCCACAGAATTGCCGATCATTGGAATTTATTTCTTTTCTAAGAATTCTTTGTAAAATATAGAAACGTTTCCTGTTGCTGCTTGTCATGCTTGAGTGCACTCACCATAGTTTCTCTTTCGTTACAGCAAACAACAGCTTGAATGGGGTGAACACTCATGGAACAGCACTAAAATAAGAACTAGACATGATATCCCTTGAAATGGAGAGTGGAATGAGAACAGTTTCTTTTCTCGTACTTCCCACCTGTAGGACTTTCTTCTGTTCCTTTGCTTCCCTGGTAGCTACAATCTTCAAATATTTAAATCTGTCGTCAGTCACCATTTTCTATCTTCTTGAATCCCGTTTATCTTCTGTCCTTTCATCAATCCTCCGTATTCTCAGTCTTCTTTTTTCACTTCAACTCCCTGGAGCCGCCTGTATACTAATGGCATTGCCGCCTTGCTTGGGATGAAATGATAAAAACAAATAAAATAAAATAATTCTGCCAAACCAATAAAGGATTCTTCTGAAATGTAAGTCTCTCAACATCTTTAATAATACTTTTCAAATACGTATAAGGACACGACCTTTATACACACACCTTCATTCCCTCCTTTTGCATATTTTCTATTTTGTTTTCTAAGGCAATAAAATATGTTGTTAATTATATGTAATTGTTTATACATTGATGCAAATACAAACAATCTAGGCCTACTTGACTGCACGCAGGCATATATAATACTTAAACTAAATTAACAAAGAACTTGCAATCTTTCATTGGAAGTCTGTACACATATGTATAAAAAAGGGAATATATATCTATATGCACACTTTCATTCACCCGTGTTTGTATTCTTTGTAAGCTTAATGGTGTCTGCGACCAAACTCATCTGCTGAGGGTCAGTTGATGTTCTCACCATCTACGGACTCTGTGGTGATAACGGTGTGGTTATCACCCGTTCAGTATGTGGTCAATCCGAAGTCATAAAATGTGTTCAAAAAAAGGTAGAAAAGTGCGCCAATCAGCAGCTGTAAGCTGATTGGCTAACCTTAAAACTGACAAGAGCGAATAATCATATAATATCTTATTTCTCATATATTCCCAACAAGGGAGAAACGTGCCTAGTTAAATCCACTTTCATATGCAACCATTTAATCAACATGTAAAGTTCAATAAGTAAGTCACCAGAGTTCACAGTGAATCTCTTTATTAGTGTGATATTCAGTTTACAATGAGGACTGCATTATATATTCAGATATAAGTAAGATTAGTATAAAATGATTAGGAACCTCGCGGGTAGACTGCTCTGGGATTCCTTGGCATTATTCTGACTATACTATTCTCTTATTAATAGCTTGACGTACTGGTACTGCTCTAAGTAATATTTTAAAATATAGTTAAGTATAAATGGGCTTGTGGTAAATACGAAAATTAAGTTGTTATATCTAAGGACAACAGTTCGTCTCCATTCTTTATGAAGAAACAGAATTTGTGCTTATCATCTTCTCTTTTGAGTTTAATCCTTTGAAAAGCTTTCCTTATGTCACCGAGCATATCATACCTGTTTGCTTTAAATTTTAGCAATAATACGATCATATTATTGATCATGTTTATTCCTGAATAGGCAGCCTCGTTTAAGGAGCATTTGCCCTCCATTTTCAGTGAACAATTGAAAACCGGTCCATATTTTTGTTGTAGCTTGAGATTCCATTTTGAACACAGGTCTATGTGGAATCCAAACATACTTTTTAAATAACTCTTCTGATGGTGTGTGTATTCTTTTTAGAAAGCCTTATTTTTTTTTGCTGAAAGAATACTTCGTTATAATCTTTATGCAGATTTTTACGTTTAAGAGACTGCACTGTTTATTGGAGTACAGCTAGGGCTACTTTATAATTAGATGAAAAAAAAATGATCCACGGCAGATCCACATAATATTCATCGTTTTTAATTCAATTGATTCCTTGAATTCCTCTATTTTTTCTGTTATATGAACTTATATCTACTCCCGTAATAGCTGAATCTATTTCTGACATGTGCTCAACATTTGTTTCTACTAGAGACATATCAAACGTATCAGGTATGTTATCAGTATAGGTGTCTTTTGGATTTAATACACAATGTACTTCTCGCTCAGAACATTTGGCTAACTCCTTTAAGATAGTATGATAATTATTTTGACTAACTGAAATCTTAAAATTTACTGGTTTTATCTGATGATCATATAGGAAATGATTAAATGCTTCCAAATGGCGCTATATAACTCGGTAATTGCCATGCTAAGCCCCTCATCCATTTAACGACACCTATTAATCCTAAGATATCGACCTGGCCATGTTTATTTCTTGAAAAGAATAATCTTTTGTTCAAATTGATTAGGTTTTTCTCAATTGAATCTAATTCATCAATTTGTATTTAATCTTTGCTAAATACCAACCTTGTGCCATCTATGAACATTGTTTTTGTACAATACGAAACTACTTATTAATGTTTATATAAATTATTATTGTTATACTCCAGACCAGGATGTAGTTTATCCTATCTTATTTAGTCATTCATATATCGTTTATAGTGGGTTAATCCTTACAAGGCCCAAATCGAACCACACATTACCAAATTTAACCTAGGGAATGTCATTGGTTGTTAAAGAAAAATAAGCTTAGAGAAATTTCCATAATAAAACAGTCAAAATTTGTGCAAAAAATAGGCTCAACTGACATAAAAAAAACTTTCCCAAATTCATTCCTAACTTAAATGTTTCAAGAAATCCTATTGGCTAAAAAATAAAGAATACAACATTCGCCCACGCATTTCTCAGAACAATTCACAACAAGCTACCAAGTCCCGTTGGAGACAATTTCGTTGTATAGAAAATTATAAATAGAAATAGCAAACGAATTTGCGTCGCATTTGAGACTCACACACGCGAAAGAGACACACGGGAATTATGTGCCGCCAAAGAAACAAACTTCCTTTATGAGTGAGTAGAAAAATTTACACAACAAACTTTTTCACTTAAGATCTTTAACAGAAAAATCTTTTGTCTAAGTTAAATTCAACCTTTTTAATCAAAAGCAGACAGCTTTTTAGACACTGAACTTTTCCGAAACCGCAAAGAACATTTTCTCTGAAATATACCTTTGAACACATCATTACAAACAATTGTGTATATAAAATTTAATCTTTTGTTTCAAACATATATTTTTGTCATGATTGAATATCGTGACCATTTGGCCATTTTTTTTATAATTTATGTTTGTGAATATTGCATATTTTATTTACAGCACAATCTTAAATATTCACGCAGCCTTTTTAGATCCACTACAGCCTAACAAACAAAATGTGCAAACACAACGCCGCTTTTTGAAGTAGCCACACGTTTAGGGGCTAGTAACGTGAATTTTGTTGTAGAAACAAGAGATGCTGCATCAGTAATACGAAAACAGTTTATTTTTACTCGACCAACATTTCTATAGTAGCAGCCAACGGAAAAGAAATTGAATGCGCCGTTCAAACTGTAATCACATTAGCATTGAATAACCTCAGAAGGGATCTTTCTCGTTGCAGAAACGACCAAACCTCTCCTAGGCTATGATTTCTTGAGTCACTTTGTACTATTGGTTGATTGCACCAATAGTAAGCTAATCGATAAAACAAGTAGACATTCTAAAGCACAACCATCGTCTACGATTATGAACATTGATGTTTATACAGACAATCCTACAGACATAAAACAGTAAAAAAATATCAAAGAAATATCCAAATTTAATCTCGCCACATCGAGATCTCAACGCTACCAAACCCAAGGTATTTCAAAGAATTGAAACTGGAAGCAATCCTCCTTCTTTCTCATAGACGAGGCAATTATCTCCACAAAAATACGACATAGCGATTGAGAAATTTCGGAAACTTCAGAAAACTGGAATAATTTTCCCTTCCCAAATGGAATAGAGTACAACATTACATATGGTACCTAAACATGATGGAACTTACCGACCCGTATTTGATTATAGATTATTGAATTCTATACCAAAACCTGATCGCTACCCGATTCCAAATATAAAATTTCTGTTGTCTAAAAATCTTCTCGAAAATCGATCTGTCATCGGCATATCACTAAATACCAGTACCACCCGATGACATATGTAAAACAGCGATAACCACACCTTTCGGATTATACGATTACAATTATATGCCTTTCGGCGAAACGCATCCAGTACCCGCCAAAGAATGATGAATAGTATTTTTCGTGACGTCAAATGTACGTTCACTTACATTCTTATCTTCTTGGATGACGAATATAATCATTCTAAACACCCTGAGGAAATATTACAGAAACTCAACGAAAATGACTTTAAAATCTCTCTTTCTAAGTGTACATTTACTGTCAGCGAGCTCGAGTTTCTAAGATTTCACATCTCAGCTGATGGACTTAAATCTATAACTAAAAATCTTGACGAACTAAACACAATTTCCTCAATCAAACAATTCTAAATCGCTATGTACATTTATCGGAATGGCAAATTTCTATAGAAAACTTGTATTAAATTTTCAGCAATATAATATTACCGCTGACAGAACGAATGCGTCTTGAACAAACATTTCAAATAATAACGCTTACTAAAGAAGAAATTAAATTTTTTGAAAATATAAAGGATTGTTTAACAATTGCAAACGTTTTTGCTTTCCCCGACTTGAAAGTTACTTACTATCAGCTAATGACAGATACTTCCAATTATGTGGTTGGAGCAGCACTTGAACAAATGATTATGAATCAACCTATTCTTATTGGATCCTTTTCAAAAAATTATCACAAACTCAATAAAAGTATTCCATGTTTGACAAAGAACTATTAGCTGCATACTTATCGGTGTTACATTTTAAACATTTAGTGGAAGGAAGAAATGTGCTTTTAATGACGGAGCATAAACAGTGCTTTTAAAAGTCAGTCTTCATTAAAGTCCGATAGACAACAACGTCACCTCATTTTCATTAGCGAGTACGTTTACGATATATCTTACATAAAAGGCTCACAAAATGTAGTGGCCAATTATTTGCCACGACCTGCTTTGAAGATTGAATGTTGCGCTTTGAGACCCCGGCTAGTATAAGTATCGAAAAAAAATGAAGATTTTAAATTTTATTTTTTGATACTCATTTTATTACTGATTCCTACGTAGATTGAGTCGTAGAAACAGATAAAATCA
Organism: Acanthosepion pharaonis; assembly: GCA_903632075.3. Lineage (NCBI taxonomy): Eukaryota > Metazoa > Mollusca > Cephalopoda > Sepiida > Sepiidae > Acanthosepion > Acanthosepion pharaonis. The sequence goes on along the minus strand of CAHIKZ030004329.1, from coordinate 8,418 downwards.
CTTCCCGTGGCATAGCTGCATGAGAAATGCCTTAAATCGAAGCTTGAAGTTTGCACTTGTTACAAGGTTATTACTAATTTGTTATTGTTACCAGATTATTGTTACTGTAATATTATTAGTGTCATCGTTACTACTGTTGTTACGCGATCATTATTGTTATCATTATTGCAATACTATTGGTATCGCTATTAGTACGAGATTATGAGTATTATTATTGCCAGATTGTATTACTGTTACAAGTTTATTACTGATACTGTTACGAGATCATTATTATTACAATATTATTAGTTTCATTACTAGGGCAAGATTATTATTATTGTTATTACAATACTGTCAGTATCGGTATTGTCACGAGATTATTAGTGTTATTATTAGAACATTGTTAGTAATATTGTTACGAGATTATTATTATTATTGCGATATTATTAGCATCGTTGTTATTACGAGATCGCCAGTATTGTTATCGCAAGGTTATTGTTGTTATTGTTACCAGATTATTGTTACTTCAATATTATTAGTGTCATTGCTACTATAATGTTATTAGCGTTATTGTTACGAATTATTACTAATATTGTTACGCGATCATTATTGTTGTTATCACTGTCAGTACGAGATTATCAGTATTATTATTGCCAGATTATTAGTATTGTTATTACAAGATTATTACTGGTGCGAGATCATTACTATTTTTATTACAATATTGTTAGTATCGTTATTTCCACGAGATTATTATTATTGCCATATTGTTAGTATCATTATTATTACTAGATTATTAGTCTTGTTATCGGAAGGTTGTTATTGTTACCAGATTCTTGTTACTGCAATATTATTAGTGTCATTGTTACTACGATATTATTAGGGTTACTTTTACAAGATTATTACTAATGTTGTTACGCAATCTTTATTATTGCTATCGCTATTAGTACGAGATTATTACTATTATTATTGCCAGATTATTTCCATCATTATTTCCATTGTGCTTCTGTCGTAAGAACATTTTCCAATGCTTTACTTAACTCTGTTTTCTTTTGCTTTCTTTCAGATACCTGTGATGCAAATCCTAGTTCAAGGAATAGTTTTTTTTTTTCAAACACATGTCCATTTGGACGTACCTTACGGCAAAAAAAAGACACCCCACCGAATAAAATCTGTCAGAAGTTGTTTTTCTTCCTTTCTTTCTGTAATCTTATCGATTCTTAATAAATCATTTTGTTTTTAATCCAATTTGATGTTCTTATTTATTTTGTTTTATTTTTTCAGGGATTTGGGTTTGGTTGCTGTCATCATTAGAATATCTCTATTACTTTCGTTCTCATCAATTCGGATATATATATATATATATATATATATATATATATATATATATATAGTCTACTCTACTCTACGGTTGTATTGAGCGCTTTTGTTAGTTAGTTGTTTACTCGTATCGGGGTTTTTTCTTTGGGCTTCAAACCTGTATCTGTACGATTTTGTTCGACAGGCTTTCATGCTTCTAGCTCTTTCTTTTTTAAAACCTTTTTTCCCTCGAGATTGATTTGATTATTGGCAAATCAAAAATTGTAGGGTTTTTCGAAACGAGTCTAGTTATCTATATTTATATGTATAAAGCTCTAGATTATCCTATCGAGCACTGTTTTAAATCGACTGACATGGAACGTAAAATAGGTTATTCACTTAAAAACATACCTACATATGACCGTCAAATTAGACAGCATACGAGTTATGTTTACTAAGAAAAATAGAAAAATTTATAATGAATATGAGGTGGCGAGCATATTTTCGTCTAAATAATAAACCTAATAGCAAAACCAACGAGAGCTATGGATTTAAGAGCAATGGCCATCCTCCGTATGTTAAGGCTTAACATACGGGGGTTGGGCTTTGGTCTTAAGGAACTCAATAACTTCGATTCGGAGTTAATCGGCATCATTAAAAATTAAAATATAGAAAAATAAGAAATAAGAACGTGCAACAGCAAATTACTAAGAATATAAAAGAAATAAAGAATGATAAGAACATCTACATAAAAGCCGATAAATCTAAATTCTTATATAAAATGAGCCCCAATAAATACAAAAAAATATTACATAAAGAAGTAATAAAACATTATATAAAAGCCCCAAATGACATAGAGACTAAAATTAACAAAGAGGCTAGTATCTTAATTAATAAATTTGAATTAGGTAATCGGGTTGAGAAAATAAACTTAAACACTTGCTTTATCACCATAAAAGATCATAAAAGTAATTTTATTAATAACCCTGAATATAAACTCATAAACCCTACCAAAACAGAATTAGGTAAAATAAGTAAAATAGTTCTGCAGGACCTTCCTTAATATTAACCAATGGCGATCAACTAAGGATTGCATTAAATGGTTTGAAAATTACAATAAAAATAAAAAGTACTCATTTATTAGGTATGATATTAAGGAATATTATCCGTCTATTTCAGAGAAAACACTAAACGAAGCCCTTAGCTTAGCCAAAGAATACATCCAAATTTCTGATGATAAAATAAATCTAATTAGACATTGTAGAAAAACATTGCTATTTCACGATAATACTATATGGATAAAAAATAATATTAACGGTTTTGACAACCCTATGGGAGCGTTTGATGGGGCAGAGGTGTGCGAGATAGTAACATTTCCTGCTGCTATAGGCTTAATGAATATATAGACTTTAATAACCATGGGTTGTACCGCGATGACGGTTTAATTATAGTGGATAAAAGTAACCCTTCAAAAATGTATTATCCGTAAAAAACTGCACTGTTTTTTTTTTAAAATTCAAGATTTAATCTCGAAAATAGAAACTAATTTGAAAATCACTATTTAGATATTACGTTGAATTTACAAATGGTACAATATCCCCGTATAAAAAAAAAAGAAACTAGGAACCCCAATATTTAAACATAAAATCTAATCACGCAGCCCATATCATAAAGTATATTCCAATGAATAAACATTGTATAGACTTTCTATTAATTCAATAAAGACATTTTTTGAGGCCAATAAAATAAGTTATGAAAAGCCCTATCTAAGAGTGAACATAAAAATAAATTAGAATATATTAAAATAAATAACCAAACAGTATTTTTTAATAAACGTAAAAATAGGCAGAGAAAGATTTTATGGTTTAACCCTCCTTTTATTCTTATTTAAAAAACAAAAATTGGCAAAATATTTTTTGACTTATTAGAAACATTTTCCAAAAAAAAAAAAGTTACATAAAATATTCAATAAAAACAATGTAAAATTAATTATTGTTGCATGCGTAATGTAGAAACTATAATAAATGGATTGAATAAGAAAAAAAAAAGGATAATCCATATCAGTAATCCTCCTACTTGTTATTGTAGCTTAACAAAAATATCTGCCCAAATACAGGAAAAATGTCAGCAAAAATGCGTGGTTTACCAGGTGAAAATTTATAAGGATAGGGAGGATACTAACCCTAAAACATACATAGGTGCTACTTTAGGGTAAATTTTTTTAAATTTATTTACTATAATCACACGAGTAGTTTTAAAAACGAAAAAAATTAAACATAATATATACACTATCCACCTATGGAAAACTAGACATGAAAATGATAAAGACCCCATCCTTAAATGGGAAATATTAAAAAAAATGCCCCAAATATAAAGCAGGCCAAAAATTTTGTAAATTATGTACAGAGGAGAAATTAGTCATAGCTTTATATAATCAACCTAACCAGCTATTAAACTCCAAAACTGAAATCCTTAATGTATGTAGGCATAAAAATCTTGGTTACTAAATTAGACGTTGTTTCCCGTTTATTTGTCGTTCCACCTTAATGTTCGTATTTTAATATCTCCTCCCCTTTTTTGTTGAATAAATCTTTTAAGCTCAGGTGGTTTTGTGTTGTGTTTTTCTTTCTTTGGTCACGTGGTATAATTTATGGCTTTATTAAATCGCCTATAAATATGCGTTTCCTTTGCCTCTTTAGCCGGCTTTCCCTGACGATCCATTTAGGTGAAACCTAGGTAGGTTTGTCTGGCTCACTAAGGTTTATCTCGGTCTGCTCTACGGTTTGTATGGAGCTTATTTTGTTAATTAGTTGTTTACTCGTATCGGGGTTTTTTTTTTTTTCTTTTAACCTGTATTCTGTGCGATTTTTTTAGACAACTTTCATGTTTCTAGCTCTTTTTTTTTTAAAAACCTTTTTTTATTTTCGAGATTGATTTGATTATTAGAAAATCAAAAATTGAAGGTTTTCGAAACGAGTATTAGTCTATCTATCTATCTATCTATCTATCTATCTATCTATCTATCTATATATATATATATATATATATATATATTTCCTTTTCATACATAAGACTTCTATGTTTCAAAAAATAAGGGCCGAAAAAACAATTTAATTATCGAAATTAAAAGAACTGAATTAAAGTATCAAGCCCCAAGTCATCCTCAAGAAAAAATATAAAATCATAATTCATTATATATATATATATATATATATATATATATATATATATATATATATATATATATATATATATATATATATATATATCCGAATATATGAGAACGAAAATAATATCGAATATATATATAAGAGATAGAAAATTTGATAACTATATAAATTTAAATACAAAATTTCTAAAATTCAATAAACACATTAGATTATTTGAATACGTCTTCGTTTTCAGTGAAAAAACCGTAGCCGGACGTGCGTAATGCCATTTCAAGGCAAATACGTGAGACCGTTGAATTCCTTCGTTGTTGGTCGCCGTACGCCGTAAATGCGCATTACAAGCTAAATTAGTAAACCCGTCGAATTGTTAAATTTTTACGTTCGTTGAAGGCCATCGTTCGTAAACACACACACGCACATTCACACGCACGCACACACACAGAGATTTACTTCTATAACATTCTTTATCCCCCAGGTCGACAATGTCTAAAATGAAATGGAGTTTGTCTGACGATCGCTAAAGCGTGAAACCCAGGGTCAATAACTCACATCTATTCAAACCAAATATATATATATATATATATATATATATATATATATATATATATATATTGTCATTTGAGAATTTATCTGGGAATTTAACTTAACTAAGATCACTAACTAACTAACTATATATATATATATATATATATATATATATATATATATATATATATATATATATATATATATACACACAAACACAATACGCCCAGACATACGTATATATCTAGTTCTTATGTAACATTATCTTTTTCCCCAGGTCGACAATATCTAAAATGAAATGGAATTCGGATGCAAAAGAGCGATTCCTTGCAAAACCCCAACATGTACGGCATCAATGAATTATTTTAAGAGTGTAAATCTGCAAAGTTAAATGAATATATATTTATATGTATACACACAGACAAACACACACACACACCTATATATAGAAAATTATTATTATTATTATTAGGATTATTACTTATTATTATTACAAGATTAATGGTATCATTAAAATTTTAATATTATTAGTGTTTTTTCATTAAAAGATTATTATTATTATTATATTATTGTTTATATAGATTAAAAAATATTATTACTAGATTCTTCTCATTATTATTACAAATTCATTATTATTATTATTATTTGTTATTATTATTATCCTTACAAGATTATTAGTATCATTATCATTATGATTTAATTTATTATTACATTATTATATCATTATCACTAGATTCTTTAAATTATTATTACCATATGACCAGTATTTTTGGCATAAGATTATTAAATTTATTACTGCAAGATTATTAGATATTATTATTTCATTATTATTATTTATTACAAGATTATTTTTATTATTATTGCCATGCTTATTTGTTGTTACAATATAATTAGTAGCACACCTTGTCACACATTATTAGCGTTTATTATTATTATTATTACTAATATTGTTAAACGATCATTATTGTTAGATTTTTTATTAATAACCTTTATTGCAAATTATTATTATTATTAAATATTAATAGTATCGTTATTACTGTAAGATTATTAAAGTTATTATTAGAATATTATAAGAATTTTTTCAAAAATTTTTATTATTATTATTATTAAATATTATTTGTATCATTATTAATATATCATTAGTATTATTATTATTATTTTTATTTTTCTATTGATCCGATTACAAGATCAGATTTCAACAGATTTTATATTTATTAAAATATTATTACATCTGATTATTTACGATTTTATATTCTTTCCATTGTTAAACAAATTATTACTAATATTGATACGGGATCATTATTGATTATTATTATTATTTATTAAATTATATCATTATCATAAATAGATTATTATTATTATTATTGCATATTATTAAATATATTGTTATATAATTGATTAATACTATTATTATTTCATTTTTATTATATCATTATTATTTTTTTTTAATATTGTTATTATTAGATTAATTGTCAATTAATTATTGTTACGAGATTATTATTATTAATATTATTATTATATTATTATTATAATATTACAAGTATCATTATTACTATTAATCGATTCTTACTATTACTATTATATGATTATTAGTAATATTGTTTTTATTTTATTATTATTAATATTATTAGCATCTTTATTATTTCAGGATTATGCCTATTATTATAATTATATATATTTTTTGGTATTAAAATATTATTAGTATCATTATTATTAAAAATTGCAAGATTATTAAAATATTGTTGCGAGATTATTATCATTATCACAATTTTAGTATCGTCATTAGTACAAGATTATTACTATTATTATTACAAGATTAGTAGTATTATCATTACTAAAATATTACAAATTTTATTCTTATTATTATTATTATATTTTATATTATTAGTGTTATAAACCAAGATTATTATTGTTATTATTAGAATATTATTTGTTATTATTCATGAGATTATTCCATAAAACAATATTACTAACATCATTATTATTATAAGACAATTATTATTTATTATTATTATTATTATTATTATCATCATCATTCGATTTCTGCTATGGACACACTACCTACCAAGTCTGCGGAAAGACCTAAGGCAGGTCGTGGTGTGTTGTTATGGCCACATTTCATGTTAATTTTTTTTTTTTTTTTTTTTTTATCTCCGATGAAGTTGCTAGCGTTACATAGACAAAGTTCTCCTTAGTGTGTGTGCTGTACTTAATAAGACAATTTTCTGTATGTCTCTTAAGCTGGGGTTTCAGGGATTCTTTCAATGTGTTGTTTTGTTCCATTTTTTATAATTCCAAGTGCACCTATTACCACTGGTATTATTCTTGTTTTCAATTTCCACATTTTTTCTATTTCAATTTCCAGGTCTTTGTATTTTGATAGTTTTTCAAATTCCTTGGTTGCTATGTTACAATCCGCTGGACAAGCCATATCAATTAGTAGGCAAGTTTTTTCTTTCTGGTTTTTGACAATAATGTCCGGCCTATTTGCTTCAATTTTTCTGTCTGTGTGGATGGTATAATCCCATAGAATGGTGACATCTTCTATTTCTGTAACCGGCGCTGGCCGATGTTCATACCAGTGTTTGCTTACACATTTTCCAAAGTGTTTGCACATTGTCCAGTGTAAGTATTGCCCCACTCTATCGTGACGATTTTTATATTCATTTGGGGCAAGTATAGAACATCCTGAGATTAGATGGTCTATTGTTTCTTGGTATTTGTCACAGAACCTGCATTTTGGATCCACATTATTATGTATGATATTTGCCTGAAAATTCCTAGTGAAAAGACTCTGGTCTTGCGCTGCAAGAATAAAGCCTTCAGTTTCAGACTTTAATCCAGATGCTCGTAACCATCGATGAGTATTAACTTTATCAACATTGGGTTTATTTGCACGTTCTGGATATTGGCCATGCAGAGGTTTGTCTTGCCAGCGTTGTTTCATCTGTTCAAGGGCTTTATCCTTGGCTTTCTTTTTCATATCTTTTGCTGCAATAGTTGGTTCTTGGCTTCTGTTTTGATTTACTACAGAATCTACTAAATGTAAATGTTGTTTGTATTTACTGCCTTCTTTTATTATTGAATATTTTTTTCTTTCTGTTTTCATGTTGTTTCACTAATTTTATCATCCAGTCATTTGTTGTTTCCATGTAAGTTAGTAAGCCAATAGTTGTTGTCTTGTATGACAATTCTAGCTGAATAAGACCTCTTCCACCTTCTTTACGGGGTATGTATAGACGGTCTACATCAGCCTTTGGATGATGCATCTTATACTTAGAAAGAAGCTTTCTTGTTTTAGAATCCATTTGTCTGATGTCATTTAGAGTCCAGTTCAAGATGTTGAAACTATATTGGACCACTGGGATGGCTAGGTTATTAATGGCCATAATTCTGTTCTGAGAATTCAATTCAGTTTTTAATACCAGTCGTACCCTTCTATAGTACT
>CAHIKZ030004328.1:1837500-1868402 GCA_903632075.3 Acanthosepion pharaonis | reverse complement strand
TTTCACTCTAAATACATTGCTGCTGTTACTATAGCAAAGCCTTTAATATTATTTTGTTATAGAAATAAATTGAAAAGCCGTATTTTTCTTTATTAAATAAATGTAAATAAAATATAAGCCACGAAAATCGAAATGCTCAAAATGCTGAAGTTAACCATTGATAATCATTATCTTCTGTTTAAGTTAAATATCAGACGGAAGCTTAAAAAAATGTGTCAGGTAAGTTATCAAGTTCACCCTTCCACCCTACCAACAAGAAAAGTAAAAACTCCCAGAAAAAGGGAACTAATACTGTTTGTATTCCTTCAGTGGCTTTTTTTGTGAATTAATCTCGGGGCATGGATACACAGACACATTTGCTTCATTGTGATTATAAATTTTTAGGAAGTCTTATGAAAATAATATTCTAAATTGTAGGTGTACTAAATTTGGTTAAAATAGATTATACCAACTGAAGAGACGGAGATTGATATATAAATATATATACATATATATATATATAGTCATTCACGTACAAGCCTGTTTCGCTGTATCACAGTTAATCAGTATGGCTAGACATCCGATTGCTTCAAACCAAGATCCAAAATCGGTCGATTTTCCATCCCGCCTTGAAGCAATCAGATGTCTAGCCAAACCAAACCAAACCAAACCAAACCAAACCAATTTTTGGTTTCTAAACATTTTCCTCGAAAACGCATTAATCGGATGCGCATTAATCGAGGGATTCATATATATATATATATATATATATATATATATATATATATATAGGATATATATATATATATATATATATATATATATATATATATATATGTGTGTGTGTGTGTGTGTGTGTGTCTGGTAATTTTGTTTTTCTTCAAAAATCTAATGCTGGTAATATTTTTTTCTTCAAAAATGTATTGCTCGTAATAATATTTTGAAACAAGTTTAGGGGTTAACTATTTGCCCATAGTTGGAATCCTAACGGGTTCTTCCACCCCGGGTCAGGGTGGGCCTGCAATTAAGAGGTGGTTCAACGCTCCTCGAAACCTCCTGATCAGAGGCTTTGCTGTTGGATGTAGTTCATCGTCTTGCCCAGGACAGATCAAAAATCGATTAGACCATACATAATAATCGATTAGTGCGTAAAACATGCTTCAGTGTGACTGTAGTATTTGAAAATTGATATTTTAATAGCTACCCATTAATTAAAAATTTTCTAAATTTTTTTTAATGGACAAAGGGTAACTATTTTGTCTATATATCTGAGATGAGGTATTATGTACATTATTTACATTATTCGGACTATTGTCCTCATCTTTGTCGCCATATTTATCACAACGTTTCGGCCGTTGTACGCTCCGGCCTTCTTCAGGTGGTTGGAATGTCGAACTGAACCCTTTATTTCGCTCACTGGGCTAGACTGTTCTCGTTCCACGTGCTCTGTTAAATAATAACAGAGCATCTATACAAATATGGGTATACATTAAAAATAACGTTTAAGCAATATATTAAAGAATTAATTCTTAAAAATATTTTTTCTTTATGTTAGGATGCGAAACACCTGATTTCAAGAACACCAAAGACGCTCGAGGACTTGGAAACGTTGAGGTAAAGGTTAGTAAAAGATTTCGAAATACAATTCAACTCCTGAGAACTTATTCAAGCGCTGACTGTATGAGATATGAACTCATAGGAATATGCCAATTAGAATTAAAATTACGAAAAGTTTTAAAAAAATTAAGTAACACCAAGACTTGTCACTCCTACATTATATAATTTTCTATTTCAGATACAATACAGCAGAGTCCGGACAATACATACACCCGATTTATCACTTCGAGCCATTATCTATTACACTACACCGCAAATCCCCTACTATATAACTATTTAGAATCACCTTCTTAGTTGAGCTTGATGTACAGGATGGTCCGAAAGTCTTGTCACTCTTACATAAAATAATTTTCTATTTCATATGGCTGATACGAGCACCTACATTTCGGAAGAGGGGCTGCTTTCAAATGTATGGAAACCCATTCCTAAACAGGGAACAAGTGATAAACCTCCATTCAAGGAGTGTGGGCCAGATGATAGGCGAACCTATCTACTTCTATTGAAATAAAGCTTAGACGTTTTTAATTCAAACTGGAGTACATTAGCATTTTCATTCCATTGTTCCACTAATGGAACAAATAAAAGTATTTTTTGGAAGTGAAGTAGAATAGAAAACGTCAAATCGCTTATTCCGGAATATATTATGAATGGCAGAAATGCCGTCAAGAATTCTGCCGTATTTTGCGAGAGTCCAAGTGGACATTTACTGTATGTTCTCGCGAAAATAGAGGGCGGATTTCGGGTGTAAAAAAATGTCATTCTTCATCCCGGAAATGAGTCCGCCATCATAAGAACAAGAAAATATTTTTATTTGTGTAAACCTTACGTCTTCAAAAACATCGGGAAAATGCGATAAGACCATGTGACATTAATAGTGATATGAAGATTTATTTCTGGCAAAACAGCCAGTTGGAAAATATTTTTTGACACCAAGCATTCGTTAGGTAATAGTGAAAAAAACAAACTATATTTTGATCGTCCTGGTTCTCATTCTGGGTGTTTTTATTTGCTACCGTCAGTCAGTGCCATACGTGATAGACGCTTCGGCAATCATGCCTCGTTCTATTTACAACTGACGAGGCAGAAGTATTGCCCATAGTAGGTTGCTGTTTCTATCTGCTGTAACCTTATAGACCTCCAAGGCTATATGACCCACGCTGTCCTGCGATTCAAGCTACAGTTGAAGAAACGGATTCATAACTTTCCAAATGGTATTCGCGCGTAAGTGAATGTAACGAACTCAACTGGAATTCAAACTCGGCTTTCTGATTTCTCATTAGCTTCCGTATCATCGTAGCAAGATTTTTGCTAACGTAATACCGTTAAAAACTATAAACTAATTTACACTTCATTTTGCTATTTAATAATAATAATAATAATAAGAAGAAGAAGAAGAAGAAGAAGAAGAAGAAGGAGGAGGAGGAGGAGGAGGGGGAATCTCATAAATGTGGTACATGAGGACATCAATAATTCCAGTTGTAGTTGGAGCCCTCGGCTTGATTCGAAAAAGTTACGATAGATTCATTGAATGATTCCTGGTAGCACGTGTCTTAAAGAAATACAAAAAATTGTACTTAAAAGTACAGCTCACACATTATGAAGTGCTTTATCTATTTAATATGTGCGTCATCTTAAGGATTTTTTTTTTTTGTTGGTTTTTGCAAAAATAATTGGTGAAAAATGTTAAGAAGCCATTTCTGACCTTAGGTCTCCTCTGGTTGGGACCCGGAATGAAATGTGTATCCAACAGCAATCAAAAGATATAATAATAATAATAATAATAATAATAATAATAATAATAATAATAATAATAATATAGAATTGGTTTTCGTACTCACCTTGATGGTAAGAATCTGAATTTTGTATTGAAAAAACACACTTAATCAAAAAATAAAATAAAAAGTTATTAATATCTAAAAAATAAATGTGTGTGTGTGTGTGTGTGTGTGTTTAGGCAGCAATCCTTCTTTCAGGCACATTTCATTGATACATGTAACAAACTATTTCTTATTTAACAGTTAAAATATTTCATCATTGAAAATGGTTAAATGTATAGCCGAAAGCGCTCGGAAAAAAGAACATTCGATCTTTTCTTTATGTAATTTATCATCTGAAAAGAAAAAAATGATTAGATCGTATGAGAAATTGTATATATATATATATATATATATATATATATATATATATATATATATATATATATATGCAAAGTCACTTAATTAACCCCTAATAATATAAAGTTACTTATCGCAAATATTAATTCACCCCAAGAAATTATCAATTTTAAATCAAAGGTTGTTTGTTTTTATTAAATTTTTGGCACTCCTTTGAAATTATAAATTTTATATCAAAATGTATTTAGCTTGCCTCACAATAACTCCAACTCCAAGAATGAAAACTTAACAAAAATCGAGTTATTTATATTTCGTAAATGCGGATGATATTCGAGGTAAATACAAGGGATTTTTTACAATTTAAAAAAAAGAAAAGAAAATCTGCTTTGGCTTGTTTATCAGGGTGAACTCGAATGAAGACCCCACACTTAGAAATAGGGTACCCGGATTACCCACACATGGGACGATCACAACGATCAACCCAACCGGAGTACAATGGAAGGGCCTCACTCTAGGAGCATTTGATGGGAATTTTAGTAACTATATATTATATTTTATTTTGGGTTAACAGAAAATATCCTGCTATTTAAGCCAGAGCTATTAGATTAGAAATGAACGAATTAAAAATCGGTGTGGTACTGAAAATTCCATGGACGGGGTGAGCAAGCGACAAGGAAGTCAACAGAATCAGGAAAAAAGAATGCAAAAAGTGAAGAGGGGTTTGGAAAACTTAAAACTCACAACGTATATTGAGGGCAAGAGTGATAAGGAAAGGCATCGAGCCACTTATCAGATGAGTTTGTATGACTGGATGATGGAATGGCGAGCGGGAGCCTTAGTAAACGGAGCAAAACTACTAAGTAGAGCAACATGAGAGAGAAAGTTGTGGAGAGCCGTTATCCCTTGAAGAGACGCAGCACAGGGAAGAATAATAAATAAAAGAAGAAAACGCCTGATTCCAATTTCAGAACCGATATGGAATAGAGCAGAATACAAACTGGAATAATAAATAAAAGAAAATGGACAGTGGAGAAAGACAAAGATAAAGATGGAGAGGGAAATTAAGCAAAACAAATAACGGCTTGCGAGATAGTGTTATAAATCAACAGAAAGGAGACAAAATGTTTCTTTCTCCCGGGTATTGTATTTCTCAGCTGGAACCCAAGTGGCCTAAATGGTGATCTTCAGAGGAACACCGTAAATTGTTGAAGATTAAGATGTCTTTCCTCACTCTGACAGTTTAGCGAGTCGCAAGGGAACGAAGACAACGCAGTGGCGCGTCAAAACTTTGTATCAGATTTCCCAGACTAATAAAACGTTCCAGCCATTTGACTGACCTTTAACCTCTGGTTTCTCTGCCTCATTGCCACGCATCTTTCTTGTGACTCTGTCCTACTTTAACGAGGATTATTCTAATTGATATTACGATCAGAACATCAGTAGAGAGAATTTAAACATCAATCTGTGAACAATCAGTTAGTAAACATTTATAGTACATAGACGTAGTATTGTATAATCTTATCTAATACTGTTTCACTTCATGGCATAAACGTTCATGACTCTCCACTGCTTCCTTTCATTACTTGTGTATTACCAGGATTACGACGAAAGATTGTGGAGAGATTCTTTTTTGCCTTTTCAAATTTTCAATGGCCGTTTAAACAGAAGTAATGTATTTTTATGCCATATTTCTACAGGTCGTTTCATTGTAATCATTTGAAATCATGGTTCTCCACGGGTTTATTTTGTTATCTCTGAATTACGATGATTCCCGCTAAATATTAAGTTTTCACACATGAAATGACGCCTTTTTTGGTTGGTTGTTTATCCGGTCGTCTAACGAAATAACTTCCTTAGTATATAAAAAAAAATCTTGACTTATTCCTGACTCTTTCTTTCCAGATAATCTTTCTTTCAATATATTGTTACTCATAAATCCAGTGAAAATGCTTACATTGAAACAATGTCGAGTATTCTTACTGCATGCGTACAAACTGAGAAAAAGAACCATTTTGTGATCTGATTATTGCATACGATGAGAAATTAATAATTTTTTACAACAATAAGAGAGTAGGCAAGTGAATCACAAAAAGAATGCCCAAAACCTCCATTGCACCCTAAAATGTTAATGAATACTGTATGGTGGTCTTTCAAATGGGGTATTCATTATTCATTCTTGCCTCAAGGGAAAACAATAACAACAACCTCGTATTGTAGAGAAATTGGAATATGCACGAAAGACTGAAAAAGAAACATCCTACACTTGTGAATAGGGTTGCTCCAATTTTGTTACACGACAAAGCATGACAGCACACTTCTCAATCAACTGTCCAAAAGATTCATAGCCTGAATTATGACATTTTACCTCATCCTCCATATTTACCTGATATCTCTCCTACAGGTTATCACTTAGTTAATCATTTTAAGCTTTTTCATACGCAATAAAACATTCTCCAATAAGGAAGAAGTAATCGAAGCATTTGAATTGGTTATCACATCAAAGAATGAGAATTTTTTTTAAAGATGGGAACAAGAATTTAGAGGTACGTTGGAGAACAGTCATTCATCAACATGGTGTCTATTTCAACTAAATAAATAACATTTCAAATGTGTTTTATTCATTTTCTTATAAAGTGCGTCATTTTATGTCTCACAGCCTAATATAGTGGACTGGTTTCTCGCCGTCTTCACTGTTTTGAATTCAGATTTGGTTATTGTCCTAGATCAGTTACCAACCAAGTCTAGATAACAGAGTACCTTGCTTTTAACTAGGTACCTTCACAGATTCCTTAAAAATGAGCATGAAAAATGTCCCAAACTTAATAAAAACAAAGGTTTATTGACAAATCTGGACCCAGGTGAATAATAGTAAAACGAAAAACGTACTATTTCGATGGAATTATTGGTAAATTTAGAGGATTTCTGTTGAAAATTTTGTGAACTTTGCTTGTTTGCGAACAACCAACTGATCTAGAAATTCTTTCAAAATCAAATAATTGTTGGATTTTAATGAAACTTTCAGGAATAATTCACAAATGATTGAAATTATTAAAGAAATTTTTCTTTTTAGAAAATCTTTGCAAAAATATTTCTTTTTATATCTGTTACCCTCCCCCACTTCGGGAAATTAAATTTTGCACAGCTTAAAAGTTAATATTAGTCAAAAGCAGAAGAATTTAAGTGGTGAATTTCATAAGAGTTAAACTTAAGAGAACTATTTTGTCAGTTTCAGTCCTCCAGTTAAATATATATATATATAAAACAAAGACATTATTTAATTACAAAGCTTTTAATTGCTTTTATAAATAATATTTATTATGGACACTTTTCAGAAAAGTAAATTTTATTTTTAATGTTTGCAATGTTGCGCCTTACTTCAAGCAAGTAAACTAGTTAAAAGCCGTGAATGTATTCGTTTTTTTTTTTTTTTTTTTTTGTTGTTTTTTTTAAATTTTTTTTAAGCATTACGCCCCGAGCAAGGCAGGAAGCCACTAAGATGCAGGGGGTTACAGAAGATTTGGAGCGAGAGCAGATAGGAGTGATAGAAAAAAGGATGAGAAGGATAGTGGATAGATCAAGGTAACTGGAGATGTCGATTGAGATTACATCTGAATAGTTGGAGATTATAGCTCTCAGGGAAACAGTAATTGGGAAGTGTGTTCCACAGGCGATAGGTGCGAGGTATGAAGCTATTGGAGTAGAAGAGACGGCTGCATTTAGTAGTTTCTACAGTGTAAGGGTGAGAGCGGATGCCAGTCTCGTAGGGCGCTTGAATTCATGAAGTCTGGGAACCAGTGAAAGCAGCTCAGCGGAGCAATTACCATGAAAGTATTTGTAGAAAAGACAGAGAGAGGCGACGGCGCGTCTGTGAGAGAGTGACTAGACGAGATGCCAGATCAGGGCCAATTACATTACATATCCGTCTCTGGATCTTGTCAAGAGCTCCGAGGTAAACACACATAAAGCATCAATGACAACATACCATGCCCTTCATGCAATAGACAAGTGCTTCTAGAATATTTTGCGAGTTGATGTTCTTTTTTTGGCAGTAAACATATCCTGCTTTTGGATATTTCAAACAAATTATTTCAGTTGTACCTCTGGTTCCTCTAGCTACTCTGAAAGACGCTTGCATGAATTGATCCAATATAGGAGATCATATGTGCCTAACTCAGAAGGTGATATCAAATAATAATGAACAAGAGTTCTCTAGATGACTTCTTCAACTTGGAAAAGGAACTCTCTCCAGTGTGCTTAATGAACTTTCCTCAAATGTTGTTGATATCCCGCCAACATCCGTTTGTATCGGCACACTTGTTGGCAGAACGTTTTCATAAATGTTCGATCGAAGAAATAGAACAAAGATTGATACTGTCTCCTAAAAATACTGACTAATTATAAGTGAAGAAATTCTTAAGAAACGTCTATGACAATCGAAAACATATATGAGCACAGATTCCATGACTTCTGCTAACGATGAAGAAACCCAGAACTATCCTAAGGAGTTTATAAACTCACTTTTACGTCATTGCCCATCGACTTAATTTGAAAATTGGTGCCAATTAATGTAAATGCGCGATCTCCTAATTGCCAAAGGGTTGTCCAACGAAACACAAGTGAAGGGACTACAACTTCTCTAAAATAGTATACAAGTGTCCTTGATTAGTAGTAGTCACAGAGACTCCATTGTACTCATCGCTAGAATCAAAATTGAACTCCAGTGATGCCAACGTTCCTTCAACGTTAAACAGGATTCAATTTCCTGTACGACTTTCTTACTCGATGACGATGAATAAAGCACAAGGAAAAACTTTTGATAAAGTCAGGATTTACGAGCAGCAACCAGTTTTCACTCACGGTCAGTTGAATGCATCGATTTCATGATCACGAACGCAGCAGAATGTTAAGGTCAAAGTGTTAATACTGAATAGAAATGACATCCAAGACACAAGTCATGGTATTACGAGAAATATCGTGTATAATAAAGTATTGTGAAAACAAATACTTGACTCTATAGCCGCAGTGCTTTGACTGGGGAATCGGAGAGCCGAGTTCGAATTCCATTCGGATCCATTACATTCACTTACGTGCAAATACCATTAGGAAAGGAATGAATACTCTTCTTTTCCCCTCATCTATGAGTAAATAGCATGACAGACTGGGTTTTATAGCCTTGGTTGGCAACCGGTGTAGGAGAAGGAAACTCTTAATTCAAAACCGACCTGGAGAGTTTTGTGCTCCATCAGACCATCTTGCACAAGAAGCAGCACTTCTACTTCGACTATTAAACATGATAATACGCATTTTTTTTTACTGTACATATATATATGCATATTATAAATAGGTTTAAACAAAAATATTTTTTCGTTATTGATTTATAACAATAAATACGTACTTGTTGTTCTAAAATAAGAAACATATTTCATTTTAAATCCAACAATAATAATTTTAACATTTTTGTCAATAAATTTATGTTTATTAGTAACCGCATTTTTTTATTTGGCGATAAAATAAAAAAATCTATAAAAAGGCCAATTTCGAAGAAAAGAGCTTAACAATTTATTGAAATTTGAATTTTGATCATCATCATCACCACTTTCTATTATAGAAACAATATCTAAATTGTCATTAAACAAATTATCATTCACAATATTATCTTCTTCCTGTTCAAAATTATCTTCGGCCTCTTCATTCTCTTGCTAAAAGATGATATCTTCAGAGTCATTCATGGCTGCCGTGAGACAATACTTCTTGAAAACTCTCTTTATAATATCCTCACTGACGGAATCCCAAGATTTCTAAATCCATTCTTTTAAGGCAATTCACCCCAAGCAAGACGGGAGTGCCACTAGCACGTAGGGGGTTACAGAGGATTGAGAACAAGAGTAAAGAGGTGTGTTTGAGGAAAGGATACAGAGAAGGACGGGGAACAAGCGCAGTTACAATAATTTCCAAATTAGCCGCTTATTTTCAATTTTATTCTTAATGTCAAGGATGACAAATGTCTTCGTAATTATTGTTTTGTTTTTTTTTAATTTTTTTACAAAGATTTTAGATGCGTATTATACATAGATAGATATACTTCGTAATCTGTGGATCATTTGTTAGCGTGCGTATTAAATACAGTAGTTACGCTATTTAGAGATAAATATACACACAAATATATAACGTTCATATTAATAAGTAATATAGTAATGTTTATATACATACATAATGAGATAAGTGATGTAAACAAAACGAAAAAAATCTAAATTAAATCGGCTATATGATATATGTAAAATCGCATAATTAAAAAATAAAATTAATTTAAAATTTCTAGCGTTTCTCTTTCGTGCGCATATGTAGTCGCATTAGCACATAACGGTAGACTTTAATTACTCTCTAAAACGTCAAGGATTTCTACAGGTGTATCTACAAATTATAATGTTTATATTAATAAGAAATATAGATAGATAGATAGATAGATAGGCAGAACTGAGAAACAACGAAAATTAATATTTTTGCTAAGAGATAGGCATCCAATTACGACCTAAACATTCTGTGTGGAGTATTTGCTCACCTACATTGAAGGCCATATATAAGATGAGCAAGCAGAGAATTAATAAGCCTCGGGTGAAATTCGAACCCGCGTGAACTCTCCAATCCCGATCACTGGCATCACCTTTTGCTGTTTAATCAGTCCTTGATAATCGAATTAGACGATTCTTCTGCTGACGTCTCATTCCTGATTCCTGTGCCTCTGGCTACAACATTTTAAGCTCAGCCACTCATTAAGAATAAACAGATCAGACTGTCAAGATATAACGATGCGTTAAAAGTTATTTATGTCTGGTGTTCGTTATTCATACGTGACCTTTGATATTTTACTCTTCGCATTGGTATATTTTCTAAAGTGCTTTCGGATCGTTCATTCTTCCTCGGCAAGCGTTAAAACCGGATATCTTTTCTTTCACTATTGAAATTTATTAATTATTTATAGCCACGCTAAACTCGTTCAGTAATATTTAAACAGTCGGCCGTATACAACAGCTTTCTCAGATCAGTAGTTTAAAATGGTTCGATCGAATGAAGATCGTGGCTCTTAGCGAGGACTGTTGTTCTTTGAACCTTGTGGTCTGACGCTACATAATCAAAAAACCTTTACCAAAGAATAGAAACCACATCCCATAAGGGCATTCACTAAGAACAACAACTAAAATAGTTCGGACATGTAACTCGAAAAGTTGACGTTCTCGAAGATGTTGATGTTCCACTCTACTTCAAACAATAGGTTAGGATGGAAACATTAATCACTACTGGAAAGGGTTATAACAGCTACTCGACAGGAGAAACGTATTTTGCTAAAAATGATGTTTTAAGAGAAACATCTTGGTCAATGAATTGCTGAGTTTCCTTATAAGGAAACGGTTAATATTAACATTATCGTTTTGAAAATGGGCAAAGACAACATTATAGAAATTGTGTTAAACAGAATGACGAGTAACTTAAAAAGCAGCAGATGTTTTCAGGAAGTGACCTTGCTGTAAAGATCTGAATGGAACACTGAAAATCCGCCATGGAAATAGCGAGTCTTGAGACATTCTTGAACTTCTACTTGAGGCAGGGAACTATTGTGTTTTCCCGCTATGTTTAGCTGGTACGGGACACACAACCAAAAATACTATATCGAAAGAAACTGTGAAAATTATGAGCTCTGGTAGAAATTTCCTTTTAATAAAATTGCTGGATATTTTTTGTAGTAACCCACGGTATAAGAACAAGAATCACAGGAGTCGCTTTTGCAAAGAGAGATTTTCCTGAGTAAAAAGAACATCATTATTATTATTATTATTATTATTATTAATAGTAGTAGTAGTAGTAGTAGTAGTAGTAGTATTATGTTGCAGTCTCACAGTGAAGTGATCCATGGAATTTCTGTTCTTGAGGCAATGAGTCTACACGTCAGATCCATTTGAAGAATTCTTGTTTTCTGTAGGTCTATAATTTTGATCTAAATTCCAATTCTTACTAAGCGTTCTTTCAAATTCCTAGTTAGGTTTCCATGCGCACCCAATACAATCTAAATTTACTTCAACAGTCATGTTCCATGGATTCAAATCCTGAGCGAGATCCTAGTATTTTTCAATCTTTTCAGTTTCTTTAGAGTTCATTCTTGTATTGTAAGGAAGAGCAAAAATTATTTTACTTTCGATCTTAATAAAGCCGGATCTTCGTGATTCAATGACACGATCTGTCTAGACAGAGAAATCACTGCCTCTGATTATATACAATTGCTCTTTCACGTTGACATACCATCATCAACAAGCTAACCGAGTATTCTCTTGGAGTGGCCCAGGAACTTCAGCGTCTATTGGGACTTAAGCTCAACCCAGACCTCAAGTGGAACTCGTACCTACGATCCATCGTTAAAGATACAAAGAAAATGGTTGGTCCCCTGTACTGTTCCAAGAAGTGCCTCACACCTACCGATATCCTCTACCTTTACAAGATCCAAATCAGACTGAAAAAGGGTGTACTGATGCTATATATGGACAGGAACTGTCAAGTCTTCACTTTCCAGTCCTTGCGTATTTGTGGGTGATGAATTATTTTCCACCCTCCAAACCTTTTCCCACAGACAAAATATTGAAAGCCTATTGCTACTCTGTCGTTTTGTCCATAGAAAGTATTCAGACGAACAACATTCTTTAGTTTCACTTGTTCTAACTTTCCACGTTAAAACCCACCATGCCTTGAACTTTGTAGCGAACTAGTCTCGTGGAAACGACTCTCAATACTTCCACGATCACTACAATATTAACCTGTTCATTTCTAGGATTAACCATTTTCTTCTTCACATATTCTCAGAAACTGTACATCTGTAATCCTCTTCTTCGAGTGATTCTTGAGCTTAGTGAACATTATCATCTCTCTATATTTCTGAGATGACTTATTATGTACACTATTTACATTATTCGGACTCTTGTCCTCATCTTTGTTGCCATATTTATCACAACGTTTTGGCCGATGTACGCTCCGGCCTTCTACAGGTGGTTGGAATGTTATGGTAAGGCTTTAAACACCAAAAAAGTGGAAGAATCAGGCATGGCTGACCACATATGGAGAAAAAAAAGGAGGCCACCGCCCTCTGTGGGATCAGGTTGAAATCATAGACAAAGAACATCATTGGAAAACTTAACTTAAGGAATCAGCACATATGCTAGGCTACAAAAATCTTCTGAGCCGGCCAAGCATAGAAATGAATACAATATGGGAACTAGTAATAAGGATTGCCAGAGAAAAGCAATAATAACAGCAAAAATTACTATATGAGCACTGGTAAAAAAATGGTTGCTGAAAACATTAAGTTTATAAGTTGTATATATAATTGTATCTGCGATTACAAAGTCTCTACTACAACGAGCATTACAAAAGTGACAATGAGTATTCGTTGACATTACATAAGTGGTAACCAGTGTTCGTTGACATCACAAAAAATATTAATCAAAATGATTGACGTAATTTTCCCAATATTTTACAACGCTTCCAGAAGAGCGCGATTTTAGAAAAAAAAAAAAGAAAAGAAAATAAGACAGCGTTTAAGAAAGCTTAACATTATTCCGTAGTACATCTGTCTGCATCGTTATGCATAAATCATTCATATTCATGCTTCTTTTATGTATTCACTTAAAAAAAACAGACACGCTGTCGAAATATTGTTAAGCATTGTTAAACACCCTCTCTTTCCTTTTTTTCTTTTCTGAAATCACACTCTTCTGAAAGTATTATTATCAAACGTATAATAATTATCAATGTGTATTTATATATTTCTTGTCTCATCTGAGGCTAAAATGTACATCTGTTCTTTCATAGCGTAAATTACGAGATCCATTTCACAAGAAGGTCTTGTGCATGAGAAGAAAATCTCTTATGTTTTTGCCAATTTGATTATTTTCGAGAGGAATTAAATTTGCAAGTTAAATGTAATTGTCTATAATTTACAAGTTTCTGTAAAATTACACCAAGTAGTAGTTACAACGCATATGATAAAGTATGGTATCCAAAAAGAAAAGGTATGTAAGGAAAAACCTTTCCAGCATATATTATGAAGTCATGATGAAAAATAAGCCACCATTTTTATGGTACGGATACACTGTGCCATGCATCCTCAAGGACACATGGCTAAAGGCGTTGGTTAGATCCAGTGACAAGACCCAAAGAGTGTGAGTTCAATACCCGGCTAAGGCAGTGGAGAACTTTCAGAGGGAAAGTTAACAGGAGATAACTGATAGCTGACATCCATCAAACATGGCACGGGGGAACTAGAACAGTCTACCCCAGTGAGCGAAATAATCGGTTCAGTTCAACATTCCAGCCACCTGAAGAAGGCCGGAGCCTACAACAGCCGAAACGTTGTGATAAATATGGCGACAAAGATGAGGACAATAGTCCGAATAATGTACATAATACCTCATCTCAGAAATATAGACAGACGCTAGTTATTATTATTCTTTTGATTTTATGTTTAATATAATCCTTTACCAGGTCTTTTACTTGACACCTGAGGTAAAGGACAAATATTCTTATAACATTTTTGAGACTATTAGATTGTTATGGACGTGCTCCTTTATGTGTTGTGTCTCATGACGTAGGCGATTATGGCGCTCCACAATTTCTTGTCCTTTCTAGCTCTTAAATTCTATATTTTTTTTATTTTTTCTCCTAAAACCTGTTCTGCCATCTATTTACTCAAGCTCATTAAGTATGATATGCGTTGTTTTCTTATTTCCCTCTTGTCTTCTCTATGTCCTGTGAGTGTCAGATTTTCTACGCCTCTTTATATGTCCTAGAGATTTCAATGGTCTCTTTCTTATGCTAAGTATATGTTTCCTCTTTGTTCCCATTTTCGCTAAAACGTCGTCGCTGTTCACATGTTCGATCTATGGCATTCTCAGCATCGTTCTCTAGAACGACATTTTTGTTACTTCAAATCTCTTCAACATCTTTGAGCGAATTTTCTATCACTCACTACCATATAGGAGGACAGATATCACGTAACAGATCAGTACTCTTTTCCTTGTTTCTAACGAAGTTTTCCTGTTTCTTAGTACTTTGCTTAGCTTTTGGAAAGCGTCTTTAGCTGTCCCAATGCCCCTTCAGATTTCAGTATCTCACTTTCTGCTAAAACACTTCTCAGATATTTAAATTTTTTGGTGTTGTTCGATTTTGGTATCTCTGATTTGTAATCTGCTTTATAGGATCATTCTTTTGCTAATAACTATGCATTCTTTCTTCTTCAGTTAATGTTTAATCCTTTCTTCTCGCTTTCCTTCACTACCTTGTATAGGAGTCTTTGTAGTTTTCTTTCCGTGTCTGCTATCAACACTGTGTCATCTGTATATCATGTGGCGTTAAAACTGTGGCCGCCAATAATTAGTCCTGGTAGGACTTCTAGATCTGTTCCTAGGTTGTTTTTATTTTCTTTTTTACAATAAGGTTCACCCTGTACGAATTCGTGGGGGGGTCGATCTAGAGGGTTACGATAAGGGGTAGTTTCTATGGATAGGGCCGGAAGTTAACTCTAGACTTGCGCAGTTAAGATTGTAGCGGTCGGGGAAACATCATCTCGGGAGTTTGTTCCATGGGGCAGTGGTTCGCGGGAATGCGCTTTGAGTGGAATTTACGGATATAATGTGGCCGGTTTGCTACTAAATAGCCTGGCGAGTCCCTAGCCTTGAAGGTCAGACCTGTTGGAACCAGGAGATGTAATTCGTTTGAGCAATTTCCATGGTAGTAGTGATAGAGCAGTAAGAGGATAGCCACATCCCACCTATGAGAGAGAGAGGTTGAAGTGTTGAAAATCTTCCTCTGCAAGGATTCGAAGACGCTTTTTAACTCTATCGAGAAATATGGCAACAGTACTTCCTTCTTTTTTTTTTGGTGGGGGTCTTATTTGTCTCTTAGAAAAGTAGAGGATAACTGGAGCGGTAGAAGGAGCCTATCATTTTACCTGTATCTTTAGCGATGGATCGTATATAGGAATTCCACTTGAGGTCGGGTGAGTGTTTAATGACCTCACGGGGGTTCCCCGAGGGGACATCCGTTCATCCTGACTGGCAGTATTTCGCGGTCTGATCGGCAGTGATAGAATTTAACCAGTTTCGTTTTAGACACATTGAATGTAACCAACCAGTTATGCTCGCCAGTGGAAAGTTAGTCCTAGATCGGAAGAGATGTCAGCTACCAATCTCTGATCGTCAAGATTTTTAGAGATGCGCCTGTATATCGTTTTAGCATCAACATAGATGTTTACAAATGATTAGAGTATATTCTTAGGTAGATCATTTATGTAAATCAGAAAGAATGTTGGTCCGAGAAGTGAATCCAGCGGGCCGTCTGCGTTGACCACCTGCGTTGACCGCCAGGGCCTCGGTGAACTGGCCGTTAGTAGCTACCTTCAAGGATCTACCTGTTAAGTCAATTTATAACAATATTTCAAAATTGACTGAGATTCTAAAGCATGAAGTTTCTGTAAGGTAGAAAATGGGGCACTTTGGATACTATCTAATTCATGATTTCCATTATGACAAAATTTGGGGAACAGCATGCATTTATTTGCATCTTTTTGACCAAGCCAATTGTTTCTAATGTATTTTAATATATGGACTGAATCAAAAAGGAAGAAAAGGGGTCGAGATTTTATAACTGGGTGTGGATATACAATGGAAAGCTTTGGTGGACTGCAAAAGAAAGATATAGCTTTTTTATTTATAGCATTATTATCTCTTATAATTGATAATACTTGAAAGCCTATCTCCTCTAAACCAATTATTATGCATTTAAATATGTCAAATAACTTCTCAGCTTTAAGACATTTAGTTGGCATAACATGCACAACATCTTTATATTGTGAGAATACACTGCTAATCATGAAAGCAAAAGCACTTGTTGCAACTTCACTGCAGTTGTCAGATAAGCCAAAAATATTACCACCCTTATAATCTAAATAAGGTTTTAGATGAATTTCATCAACAAGTAAAGATACTGTGATGTCCTTCTGCATTAGGAGCTTAAATTTATTTTTAATATACATAAAAAAATTATCATGTTGTTCAATCAAAGGATTCATATGTGTTGATAACTTAGTCTTTTAATGGTTGAATAGCTAGGTAAAATTATATTTTTGCTGTCTCTCAATCTGTACCCTTTAGGGGAGCAGTTATATAACAATGAAGAAAATATAATCATGTCTGTTGAATAATAAAGCTTATTTTGTGTCATTAAATTTAGCTGCTCATATATAAATTTAATTGTATTAAAATGTTTGATTCTTGCACCAATAGTAGAAATGACATTATCAATTTTTATATAAAAATCATATTTTGTGGTTCAGTTTGCTGTTGTTCTGTGTCCATTTTCTTCATGTTTTCTATCAGAATTTCAAGAGTATTTTGATCAGTTACATGTTAAGGAATCTTATATTTATTATTATTTCCACATCTCTACAAAACACATGTACTGCAAAAATCAGATTCAATTACAAGAGACAGATTGATTTTTGGATATGGGGATTTGATGATGCTGAATATAATAAGTGTCTCTTGCTGCCTAACAAAACTCCAGTAATTTCTATCAAGGAAATTTCATTTCCCTTCTAGATCATTAACATTATGGAATTTCTTCTGCATTTTATATGCTAAGTGATCATTAATTTAAAGCACTTTTAAGAG
This sequence comes from Acanthosepion pharaonis, assembly GCA_903632075.3. Classification (NCBI taxonomy): domain Eukaryota; kingdom Metazoa; phylum Mollusca; class Cephalopoda; order Sepiida; family Sepiidae; genus Acanthosepion; species Acanthosepion pharaonis. The sequence goes on along the minus strand of CAHIKZ030004328.1, from coordinate 1,850,983 downwards.
CAGAATTCTCTAGTCGGATTCTCCTAGAGTCTGGTGACTCTCTAGAAGTATTCAATGAAGATAAATATGAGGGACAGTTTGGGAAAATTCTAGGAATAGCACCATCACGAAGATATATCTCTTTTAGTTTAACTGCAATTGTGGCACCTGTTTTTTTTTTGTTTTTTTTATTTGTTTTTCTCCGGTCGAAAATGTAGTTCACATACCTAAAAAGATTTTAAAAACAAACCTATTTTAAATTCTTGTGAAAATCTAAGAAAATCAATCAGCAAAAATCTACAGTAATATGAAGCATTAATTTAATAATTTTAGGAAAAGTGGAGAGAATTCAACAAAAGATTATTAGTGACGAAGGAAGCTATGTACAAATAAGAGAAGAATTTTTAACGTTTATTCATTTTTTTTTAATTTAAAATGATAAATAAAAAAAACATTAATGAATAAAACAATTCTAAAAAATTGTTAAATTATAATAATTCTAAAAAAAAAAAATTCAATTATTTTTATGCCTATAAAAAGGTTCCTTTATGAATTAATATCGAAAGTTTATTTTTTATAAAAATTAGATTTCAGCTTTTAAAAACTTTCGCAACTTTGTTTTTAATGTTTTGTGAATTATAAAGATATGAAATTATTAAATTTTAATCCTCAAAGTTTCAATTGCGTTTAATAACTTTTTAAAACAACACTGTTTTAAAATGTGTTGTAAATTACAGACATGAAATTAATTCAATTAAAGTTTCATTTAGTCACGAATAAAACAATTCTAAAAAATCGTTAAAATTATTAGAATTATTTTTTATGCCTATAAAATATTCGTTTAGGGATTCATGAATGAATTTAGGTCGAAAATTTCTTTAAAATTTATTTCTTAAAAAATAAGTTTTTAGATTTTAAAAGCAACACGTACGAGAATGAATGTCTAAACTAGATTTATGTCTTATTAACTTTATGTTATGAATTACAAAGACACTGTGTTAATTTTATCACTAACGTTTCAATAAAATGTACTTAATTTTTAATACAAAATATACTCACTCTGCTGAATTTAGTAGGTAAAAATGATCCCTTCTGATTGTACGAATCCCAACATCAGATAATTCTTTATATTTTTTGGAAAATACATGTACTTTAGGGCCGTTTTATAATTCCTTTGCAATTTGGTACAACGCATCTATAAGGTATTGTTTTAAATCAATTCAATATTTAAAAGAAAGTATTAATAAACAATTTAAAAATGCCGCCGTAAAAAATCTGATACACAAAACAAACGACACGCTTCTTGAAAGTCGGACTCAATATGATGACGTCACATTTCTCCTTAAGCCAATCAAACAGGCCTTCTCTATCGATGGTCACGGTTTGGTACACCTAAAGAGCAACAAAACTTTTCCTTGCGTCAGAAACATCGTACCGGTCAGAGACCCAGGGTACCAAGGCAAGCTCGCTCTTATACATGTTGATTAAATGACCCAGTTGGAGAATTGGGGTGATAACGGTGGTTCGGGGGTACATGTGCATCCCCTACCCCCATTTGAGTTAGTGTCATGAGCATAGTCGTTAGGCTGAGGCCATACAGACGGAAGTTAATTATTCTATTTGAGAGTGAGAAAAAAAAGAAAAAAATTTAAAATTAAAATGTAATTACTGCTGTCACAGACACAAAGCGGGAATTGAAAGTTGTTCTAAGAATTCATTTGAATCGCCTGGTCAAGGGGGCAGAGGAAATGATTAAAGAATGGACGTATTTGCAAATGTTTTAACTTAGTATAAGTCCCAAGATCCCCTCGGTGGAAAGCGTCGATATATACTCATGAGACTACCACGCCAGCAAAACTTCCATTAAATATAATGTGATCGACAATTAACATAAAATTAATTTTCAGGAAAACAGTACAGACTTCCACAGATACACACACACATATATATATATATATATATATATATATATATATATATATATATATCCATATATATATATATATATATAGTCATCCAGCCTGTTTTGCTGTATCACACCTCATCAGTGTAGCTAGCTACCCAATTGCTTCACGCCGGGATCGAAATCCGACCCATTTGGTATCAGTCAGAGATCCTACCCTAAGCTATCGGCGCCAGCAAAAAAATGGAGCAATTTATTAATGAATTATATATATATATACATATGAATTTACTAATGAATTTTATATATATATATATATATATATATATATATATATATATATATATATATATATATATATATATATATATATATATATATATATATATATATATATATATATTGCCTCAACGCATGGCTTAAGACAGTAATTTAAAGGAAATAAAACCGGTAACATTAAAGAGTTAATGTAATAAAAAATTAAACAGAAAGAGATTGTCGAAAACATACATTAAGACAGAAGAAGCATTTCTTTGGTGGGTTCTTGACTAAATTTTGACAGACAACGAATAACCGGGTTGCTTTCGTTGAAGCAGTGGGTGGGGTCTCTGGCTGAAAAGAACGAATTATCATACTAGAATAGATGTAGGTAAGAATCGCTTTTGGGGGGGACTAAAAGCAGCTCCAAACAAAATGTACACATATAAACAACATATACGTATCGTATGGGAGTGAAAAGAAATGAAATAAATTTCAAAAGGGTGATACTTTTATGTATTTTATATATGACTTATAAATGATTGACAAGACTAGGATGCATGCAAAAATAGCTGAAAAAAAGTAGATTTTAATGGTTAGCTATTAGGAATCTCTCTCTCTCTCTCTCTCTCTCTCTCTCTCTCTCTGTGTGTGTGTGTGTGTGTGTGTGTGTGTGTGTGTGTGTGTGTGTGTGTGTGTGTGTGTGTGTTAGAAAAAGAGTTCAATCACCCGGGGAAATATATTATCCGCAAGGCGGCAACAGGTCACGTGTTGGTTTTTCATTATCAGATGCTGAAAGGAAAGAAGAAAAAGAAGACACAGGAAGTTTCATTTTTTAGGTGTTTAACAGCGCCACCTAAGGGAGATCTCGGCAAATTATATAATGATTTGATTTTCATAATGTGTAGATCAATCTTCTTTTTAAACATTCCTAATGATCCTATTACTACAGGAATGACTATTGTATTTAATTGCCACATTCTTTTAATTTCCGTTTACTTTATTCATTATTTGGAAAACTGTCTCTTTATTCTTTAAGTTAGATAATTTCAACAGTATATCCTAAGAAAAATCTCGCTATGATGTGCTATTTTTGCAGTATTATGGCGACAAACAATTATATTGAAAATCATTATTCAGCGTTGACATTTGGTATTTTATTTTTTACTTATTTTATTTTCTCAAATGCTTTTAAATTATTCATTCGTCGTAGACAAACAAAAGAGCTGTGTAAATACATTTTTTATATATTGAAATATATTAATTATCTATAGTCTTTTGTAAAATGTCAAATAAGCGCCATTGGTGTTACTGAAAAAAAAACTACAATCAGATCATTATAATAGGAATCGTTTACATGGTCTTGTGATGGGAAATTATTCCTTCTGGAGCCTCTTTCAAACATACAAAACGTTATAAGAAAATTTCCATTTGCACTCCGGTCTTTCGTTCCATTAGTTCAGACCTTTATAACAAGAACACGTCATGTTACTTCCACGAAGTTGATTCACCCTTATTCCCTCCGTATTCGAAATGTAATATCACACACCTCATTCATTTTGACAGTAACAATATTAACCCCTTCAAGTCAATGGTCAATCGTTATCTATCTATCATAATAATCTTTACTTTCTACCACCCCCACTTTTATTCATATCACACACTATCCATCATAACTATTTTGAAGGGACCTCCTACCTTGATTGTCTCTCGAGCCTTGTATTGTCTGTTTAGTATAAAAAAGTGATAATCGTTAGTTCTAGCAAGCCAGGGTCGATCTAACTGAAACCAGATTACAGGCGAATCAAATGAGACGGGGATTCTAAATAACATATACGTTAAGATTAAGGATGGCCTAAGATAAATAAACATTGAAAACAGAAAGGTCGTCTGGTCAAAATATAATCAGTTCAGTTTTCAGTATTGCTTTCAGTTGCAATAATACAGAAGAAATGCTTGCAATATGAGATTGACTATCAAAATTTCCTAGGCTTAGTTTAAGAGGAGACAAAAGGAAATGTTTGTAAGAAGTCTGTTTTTATTACGTCAATCTCTTAAGTAGGAAGGTTCTGAGAGCTGCGAAAATCAGCGTTGGAAATCCTGGCTTTTAACTATTTTCGTAAACTGACTAACCGTCAACATTTTGTGGGGAAGGGTTTCCCGATTAAATCGAGAACATTTCAGCAATCTTTTTTATATGAACAACGACAAAGTGACCTGTTATAACTCGACACCAAGGTGGAAGGGAGCAGAGTAATTAACATAAAAAAAGAACCATTCAGGTCTTTTTTAATCAAATTCACTCCAATCAAGGCTGTAAACCAACTAAGTCACAAGAGGTCTCTTGGTGTGAAAGAATTAAAAAAAAAAAAAGAAAACATTATGAAGGAACAGGAACAACAGAAAAGTAACCAGGAGATAACGATTGGCATTGCATTTAAATTTTCGAAAATCAAAGTTGGTTGGAAAGCATGGAAACGGAAATAGCATCTTACAAGTGAGAAGTACGAGAAAAGAAACTGTTAGCATAGAACTTACGATTACATCTAGCCAATTCAAATGTAAATTGATGAGACCTTATTGCCAATCTAGTACTGCGCTTAAATTCATAAAGACTTTATATCATAGCGAAGAGCTTATCCGAACAATTACCATGAAAGTATTTATAGAAAAGGCTGGGAAAGCAACCTTACGGCGGTGGGAAATTAGCTGAAGCCGAAACGCCAGGTCAGGGCCAATAATATTGCTGATGCTTCTTTGGATTCTATCAAGATTTTCTACATAGACGAATAGTAGACACACACACACACACACATATATATATATATATATATATATATATATATATATATATATATAATATATATATATATAAAGAAAAAATACAAAAAACAAACAAAAATCTTAATATGCAATTATGCTGTATTAATGTTAATATAAAGTCGACATCGGACGTTTCGGTCTATTTAAGACCATCTTCATTTTAATATTTAATATTCTTTTTTAATATTTTAATATTTGGAAATCATCTTCGAATACGTTTTCACAACATCGCCCACGTGACGACGACGTGATCATATTTAAACGGAACGCTGATATTATATAAAAATTTCAGTTATCTGTTTGGATTAGTTGTGCTCTGATGTCCATCGTCTTTTGTGTTAAATTTTTATATGTTCTAATGTTAATTGTGTTTAAATGAAAATGTCCATGAAGATGGTCTTAAATAGACCTAAACGTCCGACGTCGACATTATATTAACATTAATACAGCATAATTGCATAATAAGATTTTGTTTGTTTTTTTCTTATTTTTCTTCATACTGTCGGATCCATATCCATATAATTGCTTATATACATATATATATATATATATATATATATATATATATATATATATATATATATATATATATATATAGGAGAGAAAAATTATTTACCTGATACAGTGAACCAACTTTCTTAGCAGCTGACAACAATTTGATGTTGTTTTTTCACTTCATGTTGGCCGGAAATGTTAGCCCGGGTAGGTGCAACGAGTCACTTTCCTGGGGGTTAGCATCAGCCATGCCGATAGAAGGTAGAAAGAGATCACTCAGATGAGTAACAGAGAGCAGTTTTGCTGTTAAAATTAAGAAACCATTTTTTGCCCCAGTTAATAACAGACTGTAAGTCGTTTGTGACCCTCAGCTGCCATTTTGACCTTATCGGACTGATGAAATTTAGTATCGAGGCAGGAGTAAATGGTTGAGATGATAGAAAGACAAGTTAATTTCATTTCTATTCATCTGTCATTTTAATCTCATATCTGATGCCGACGTCAGCTAGCAATGAGGTAGACAACACTTCTCCCAATTAGATTTGAACGGTTTACATGTGGAAAATTAGAAATTATTTATTGGTATTGATTGGCATTTTCTGTTATATCTTTTAAATGAAATACCGTCTTCGGGACGTAAACGATCATGACTCGTCATGGATCTGTTATCTTTATTAAAATACCATTCTGGAGTGGTTTGTTATTGTTTTCCAAGTAGTTTGAATTTCAAAGGTTTCCTTCTCTTAGATTGCTTGCCAGTCAAAGCTAGAGAGATTCGTCTACCCTGATATTTAAATCATAGTTTGGAGTGATGAGATACGATTAATTCCCGCCTTTTCTAAGGGGATTAGTGTGAAAGAAGACGCAACAGATTAAGAAGGATTTTAAAGTCAGTCTTCTGATTCCAATTTCCACCCCGATATCCGTTACACTACCCACAAACCCTCTTTTATATAATAATTTTATATAATTTAAATTGGTTTACTGGCTTTTATTCTTCGTTACGAATAATAAAAAATAAGTAAATACAATATAAATATAATACAGTGATAGATACAATAATAAATAAAGAAATACATTTTTTTAGCGTTTGTTTTATTGTTATTTTCATTGGATGGAAAGTGCAACACTGAGTTCAGAAGACGTATTGGGCTGGCCAAAAATGCACCCCAAAAGCTAAGCAGAGTATTAAGAAACAGGAACATTTTGTGGGAAACAAAGAATATAGTACTAGACTGTTACGTGATATCTCTCCTCTTGTATGGCATTGAATGCTGTACAATCACCTCAAACAGGAAGGAGAGACTCGAAGCAACAGAAATGTGGTTCTACAGAAAGATGCTGAGGATATCATGCGCTGAATATTTGAGCAATGACAAGGATTTGGAGAGAATGGAAACGAAGAGGAAACTTATACTTAACATCAGGAAAAGGCAGTTGAAATTCCTGGGGCACGTAATGAGGAAAGAAGGCTTGGAAAATCTGATACTCACAGGACAGGAAAGAAGAACAGAGGAAAGCAGAGCGTAACATATTTGATGGATTTGAGCAAATGGATGGTAGAACAGGGTTTGGGGGAAATAACAAGAAGACATATTACGAGCTACAAGGAATAAGAGGGAGCCATGATCGCCTAAGTCCTGAAGGGACATGGTATATAAAAGAAGAAGAAATTGGTGTTTTTTTTTCCCTGGAGCCAAAGTGGCAACGTGTCTTTTGAATGTTCCAGAGCTCTCCTCATAGTTTTGACAGCATTACTATGAAGTAGTCTCTAGTTACTCTCGCTTCTTATGCTTTTTTTTTTCTTTTTTCGAATTTGCCAAGGATCAGATAACAAACGCTACGACTGTCACCGTAACAATTTCCTCAGCTCCCTCACAAGGTGAAGATATTTATCTAGGTTTTCATTTTTTATTAGATTTACTCCGTGCTTTACCGGAACAGCGAAATCCAATATCTGATGCGTTCGTTACTTCTTGTATACAGCTACGGCATCCTGTCTTCTGACCAATAAGTTGATGAAAATAGGTACGATGGGAGTTCTTGTGAAAAATCCTCAAACCGGGTTTTTATTAATATTATTATTTTAAAAGATTTTTTTTTACTTAATTTTTATTTAAACGATATCAGCAAGGTTTCATGTTTTTAGTTCATTCAAAGTATAACAAAATTCTTTTATATTTCGGATAGTTATGAGTTTCCTTTGTTCAATAATTTTAATCATTCCTAGTGATACTACTATCAGAATGACAACTGTATTTAAATGCCACTCTCTTACAATTTTCATTTATTTACTTATTTATTTATTATTTCGAATTCGTTCTTTAAGATAATTTTAACGCTATTACCCAAAGAGAAATCTTTCTACGATGTGGTCTTTTTCCAGTATCAAGAAACCAAACAATTATATACGAGAAAATTATTCAGCGTTGAACTTTGGGATTTTATTCTTCGCCTTTCTTTATTTTCTCAAATGCATTCAAATTGTTCATTCGTCGTCGACAAGTGTAAGAACTGTTTGGATATCATTGTAGAATATTGAAATGTATTAATTATTTATAGGCTTCTGTAAAATGACAAATATACATCATTATAGGAATGGTGGTACCGAAAATCTCAGAAAATAAACACAAAATAAATAAAAAAATGGATTATTCAAAATGTCATTTTCCTATCAGGTCTGTTTTCTTTACTTCCGAGGATCAGACAGATTGACATTTGCTTCAGAATTTATCAATATTTTTCATCATAAAATGAATATTTTACACACACACACACACACACACACACACACACATATATATATATATATATATATATATATATATATATATTAGTTTTATTAAATAAAACTGACAGTGTCTGTCTATTCAATTTTATATTATCTTTACTGAGGTATTTTATTAAATGCCATTGCTAGAATTATCATTAAAGTCAGTTAAAAGATTTAGTCAAATATATCTTGTTTAGCATACGAACAACACTGACACTTCTTGACAATGACTGTGACAGTACAGTCGAAAATACTCGAACATAACAAAACAGAGGGACTTTGGACAATTTATTAAAATTTTGATCACGGTATAAAAATACCTCAATCGGAAATTAGAAAGACAATATAAAAAAAAGTTAAATCGACAAATTTGTCAGTGTTAATTTCATAAAATACACTTCATATATATATATATATATATATATATATATATATATATATATATATATATATATATAAGTCACCAAAAACAAACAAATAACCAGCTTTAAATATAACATATAAACCCCCATTTTTTTCAAAAATTTAAAAATAAATATAAATAATAAAATTTTTACCTATCATAATTTTACACAAACCCCACCACAGGCATATACATACATGCGAGGAAATATTTTCGGCGCGAAAACATAATATGACATGTATACAGTAACGAGACATTTTCCGCCACACTTCAATGTTTAAATTTCAACATTTCAACATACAAATGCGTATGTATAGACCTGCTTTCACCCGTATACATACATGTGTCATAGCCAGAAACTGCCCATATACGTTTTATATATCAGTCGACGGACGACCAAGTATGTATATGTATCTGCATACATCGATGTTTGCGTTAGTACGATGAATGACAAAACGACGAAATTTCCCCCACCACTTCCCACAATAACACCAATACACACAATCTACATAAGCCCAGATTTTTTAAAACATTAATCAGTTCGTCTGACGATCGCTAAAACGTGAAACCAGGGTCTGAAACTCCACATCTATCCAACCAAATATGTTAGCTCTATCTCTGATATTGAGCACTTTCTAATAAGTACCGCGCATATAATATATAAATAATTATACATATATTTATTTATATTTATATACACTTTTCATATATATATATATATATATATATATATATATATATATATATATATATATGTGTGTGTGTGTGTGTGTGTGTGTGTATATATATATATATATATATATATATATATATATATATGTGTGTGTGTGTGTGTGTGTGTGTGTGTGTGTTGTTTGTGTTTAATCATTTCACTCAAGCAAGGCAATAAAGTCACTGAGTCTCAAGGGTGACTTTGAAAAGAATCTGAGAAAGAAATCGTTAAGGCAAGAGGTCAATAAAAGAAGGAGATTCTTGAGAACAGAAGACGGCGATTGATATTGCATTCTAACTTCTGAAGATCAAAGTTGACTAGAAAGTAAGAAGCAGGAAGAATGTTCTTGGGAGAGAAGAAACTGTTAGCATAAAAATTATGGTTGCATCTAATAATGTCAACTGTAAATTGATGGGACCCTAACTTTGAGGTATTTGTGTTTTGCAATCAAACATTATTATTCCAATTCAGTCAGTTTTGTGCCATGCATGATACACGCGTAGGCGATCATGTATCTTTCGATATATAAATGACGAGGCAGATTTTTTCCGGCGGTGGGTTACCATGTCTTTCTGCGGTAGACCAGTTGTCATCCAAGGCTATAGAACCCGCTCTGTCCTGATATTTATTCCTAATTTTGAAAAAGAGGCTTTATACCTTTCCTAAGGATATTAACACGTAAGTGAATGTAATACATTCGACTGGAATACGAACTCGGCTCTCCGATTTCTCACTCCGATCCGCTATTCACTACTCCAGCGATCATTGCATTCCACAATTCCTATGTTTTTGTTACTGCAAAGTAATGCTTCTCAACCGATATTCCCCGGAACACTAGGGTTCAGCAAGATGTCGCTAAGATTTCTCTGAGAAACAGTGATGAAAACGCTAAGGCATATTTGAGTAAATTTTGTTTAATTTTATATTCGTAATTTTTCAATGCACGTACAACATATTGTTGGAAAATACTTGGTTGATATAATAAAGGTTACTTATATTATCCAGAATTATAATAATCATAAGTAATGTATTTAGCGATGTCTATATGGCGTCAGTGTAAAACTGCGTTCACTGGTCAGTGGACAGAACGTGTACGTGGCCGGTTCGGGTATCATCGAGTGACTCACTCGAGAACGGGACTCATGCATATATGTCCATATGCATAAGAGATAGATATTAAAGATGATACGTAATAAGTTTTATGCAGAGTTCCACGGGACAGCAAAACTATTTCAAGGGTTTCGCAAGGGTAAAAAGATTGAGAAACATTAACCTAAGGTAACAATTGCCCTATCCACGCCCCTCTCATGTTTCTCCACTTTTTCTCCCCCTTTCATCTTTCAACTTTTATCGTTCTCTTTCTTTCGCATGTCCATTTGTTGTAGCAACACCATACGCCTTTCTTTTTCTCGTTTATTACCCCATTCATATCTTTTATTACAATTGCATGTCCACACATTTGTCGTAAGAAAACATTTTCAGTAATTAAAGGCGTATTTGCTTTCAAATCTCGCGCCTCTTTCCTCTCACTTATTCGTTCGCATGTCCGCTTTTTATTAACCCTTCCCTCTCTTGATTGTCCTTGTCACAACCAACGGACAAAAAGCTGGGCATTTTCATCAGTGTAATTGTAAGTGGCGCCACTATGACCTGGACCAACATCAAGATGACCGCTTCTTTCCTTGCTCGACCTTTTTTAGAGCCAATTTATTTACTTTAGTTTCTCTTTCAACACAAAGGTTTTTTTTTTCTTATTTCATTTCTTCTTTCTTTGCTTGTCACCTGTCTATAAGTTTGTTTCTTCTTTTCCCCTCCTGTTTCTTTTTTTTCGGCCTCCTCCTTCTCATCGTTCTCTTCCTCTAAGATTATCAACATTGTTTTTATCTGATTTTTTTTTTATTTTAGATATATTTTCCTTTTCTTTCTTTATATATTTAAATTTTTATTTTCGATCTTAGCTCTTCTTCTTTTTACGTCAAGCCTTCCATGCTATTTTTTTGCTTTTTTCTAGATGTTTCTTTCTTTCTTTCTTTCTTTCTTTCTTTCTTTCTTTCTTTCTTTCTTATTCTTCTAATTCTTAACTATTCTTTCTCTTTCTTTCTTTCTTTCTTCCTTTCTTTCTTTCTTATTCTTCTAATTCTTAACTATTCTTTCTTTCTCTTTCTTTCTTTCTTTCTTTCTTCCTTTCATTCTTTCTTATTCTTCTAATTCTTAACTATTCTTTCTCTTTCTTTCTTTCTTTCTTTCTTCCTTTCTTTCTTTCTTATTCTTCTAATTCTTAACTATTCTTTCTTTCTCTTTCTTTCTTTCTTTCTTTCTTTCTTTCTTATTTTTAATTCTTAACTATTCTTTCTCTTTCTTTCTTTCTTTCTTCCTTTCTTTCTTTCTTATTCTTCTAATTCTTAACTATTCTTTCTTTCTCTTTCTTTCTTTCTTTCTTTCTTTCTTTCTTTCTTTCTTCCTTTCTTTCTTCCTTATTCTTCTAATTCTTAATTATTCTTTCTCTCTTTCTTTCTTTCTTTCTTTCTTATTCTTCTAATTCTTAACTATTCTTTCTTTCTCTCTTTCTTTCTTTCTTTCTTTCTTATTCTTCTAATTCTTAATTATTCTTTCTTTCTTTCTTTCTTTCTTTCTTTCTTTCTTTCTTTCTTTCTTTCTTTCTTTCTTCTCCATAACATACCTCACATTATTTTATTGATTCTCCTTCAGATTTTTCTTTCTTTCATTTTCTTTGACTGTTTCTTTCTTTCTTTCTTTCTTTCTTTCTTTCTTTCTTTCTTATTCTTCTAATTCACCACTATTTTCGTTATTTTTCACTTGCTTTTTTCTTTCTTTTCCTTCATTCATTCATTCATTCTTTCTTTCTCTCTTTTTTCTTTCTTTCTCATTCTTCTACTCCTCCATTGTTCATTCATTCATTCTTTCTTTCTTTTATTTATTCTCTTTGTGGCGCATCTCTTTCTTTCCTTGATGATTTCTATTTATCTGTTCGTCTTTCTCACTCGTTCTTTAATTTCAATTTCTTTCTTTCCTCTTTCTTTCTTTCTTTCTTTTTTTCTTTGTTTTTCTTTCTTTCTTTCTTTCTTTCTTTCTTTCTTTCTTTCTTTCTTTCTTTCTTTCTTACTTTCTAATTTCCCACTCTTTTTTCTTACTGTCTTTCTTTTTTTCACTTTCTTTCTTTCTTTCTTTCTTTCTTTCTTTTTTCAGTCCATCATTTTCCAGTTTTCCTCTTTCTCCTCACTATGTCATTTATCCATTCACTCCTTCTCATTTCTCCTAACCCCAGTATATCGCCCTCTATCCCTCATCGATCTTATCTCTTCTATTCAATTTCTTTCCTTTTCATTATTTCTTTATCCATAACATTTTTCCTACTTCCCATCCCCCAAACATTCCCGCCCACTATAATCCTGACCACCTTTCCACTCTTCTTCCTAGTCATCTTCCATCAATTTTTTTTCCCATCAACTATCCCCAGGGATTTTTTCGGCGTTCATTGTTTTACATAATACGCACTTTCGTGAGCGTATTTAACAGAAACGCCAGTGACCACATGACCGATGTCCTTGTGCCCGCACCATCACCCAATTAACGATGACTAACCCTCTCTCGACCCGGAGTAAAAGGAAAGTGACGGCAGCAGATACGTGGTTGATATCAGGTTGCCTTTAGATCATCGACGTGACCCATCAACACCTTGCATTAATGACATCATTATCCCACACCTGCACTCTCAATCATACATGCGCACACACGCGCACACACACAAACACACACACAGCGCACTTTCACGAGGTTTTGAAGCATTATACACACAAAAATAAATAATAGTATTTATATATATATATATGTGTGTGTGTGTATAAAAGCGCATATGAATATAATCACAGTCTGATACATAGACACATATATATAACAGGTGCTATCAAACATTTCAAATAATATGACCATTAAAACATTTCTGATAATGTTGACAGTCACTATCATCTAACTCGCATAGACATAATTGGTATATATAGACTATTATTATACAAACGTGCACCCTCTGACGAGTAATTTTCGGAGAATCCGTGTACAAAATGCCGAACGTAACATCAATCAGCTAATTTTAATTATATTAATGACTTTATAAATATA
>CAHIKZ030004328.1:1810000-1822500 GCA_903632075.3 Acanthosepion pharaonis | reverse complement strand
ATATACATGGAGACCTACCAAACTCTATCCGCAATATACTCATTGATAATACAAATATAATAACCTCACCTACATTTTAAGAAAGGCTAAAAATAATGGAAGCATTATTAATAGAAAATAAAAATTCAACACTCAATAATATCAACTATGAACACGGCCACAATGTGCTGACCGTTTTTGAAAAATAAAACATTCAGATAGATACATAAATAAAATTTCAGATAGATATATAAAACAATCCGTACATTCAGTTAAAAGTAAAAATAATTTTCTCCTTGATAACGGCCAAAAGTATAACTCAAAGCGCATAGAAGTTTTGGATAATTTTTATATAATTTGCGCCCAGAAGAGAAAAAAAATGTAAGAACACATGAAAAATTAAATAAAAAATTCGTTTTTTATGAAATTTGGATACATACAGTTGTGGACAGAATTATTCGCCCCACTAAATAGTTGCATATTTTTTAAGAAAATGCGAATATTTGAAATCCTTACTTTACATAAATAGTCGATTCCTTATTTAGTTTTGAATAAGTCATGAACTTTTTAGAATTTTGATCTATTATTTTCTTTCATATAGATTTTCTAAAAATTGGTGCACTCCAAAATTATTTGCCCACCTTATCGAAATTATAAAATAATATTGCTTTATGGCGATTGTAAATCTTTTTCTTAATTTGGGATTTAATACAAACACTCTTTGAAAATAAAATAGTATTGGCCTGTTTTATATCATTTTAAAAGGTAATGAAGAAGACAGTATGTGAGTGCTACGTACCGCGATAACACATTGGTTCTGCATCCATGCCAAAAACTGCCTGAGTTTTACAAGAAACTCTGAATGAAGATAGTTGACGCGTACAAAGAAGGTGATGGATATATAGCACTTTCCAAGCGTTTAAATATCCCTAGAATTATCAAGAAGTACAACTAGGCTCATTATGTTGAGAATAAATAAAGGATTGGCAGCATGGGGTTAGTTTCTGAGAGAATGGAAAGAAAAATTAACAATTCTCGAAGAATCCTGACTTAATGACAAAGGGTTGAATGTATCAACAAAGACAGTCACTAGAGGTTTTCATCGAGCAGGACTTCGAGCTTGTCGCCTAAGCAAAACTCTCTTGCTAAGGCTAAACATCTAAAATGCAGATTAACTTATGCTAGCAGCCATTTACAACAGGGAAGTAAATACTGGAACTCTGTTTTATGGAAACCAAACTAGAATTATTTGGTCACATTATGTCTGGGGGAAAGTGAATGAACCTCAATACCAAAAAGTACCCTCCCTACAATTAAGCACGGTGGTGGAAGCATTCTACTATGGGGATGTTTGCTGCTTCTGGACCGGGAGAACTAGTGGAGATTACAGCGTATCATGGATACAGGGTAATATTTGGCTATTCTTAAAAATAATATAAAACAAAGTGCACGAAAACTGTCTTTGGGATTTCATTGACGTTCCAACGTGACACATGACACAAAATACATAGATAACAGCAAAATAAAGGTATTGGAGTACACCGTACAAAGTCCTGACCCCATTGAAAATTTATGGGCATATTTGAAGAAAAAAGTAAGAGAAAGAAGTACTTCAAATTTGGAAGAACTAGAAGCTACTGCCAAGGAAGAACAGCACAAAAACTTATCAGCGTGTGTAGTGATCTTGTAAAGAACTATTAAAATGATTAAAGGCAATATTCAAGAATCAAGCTTACACAATTGATTATTGAAGCAAGAGGACCAACAATTTTGTCCTATGTCAAAATAACACTTTTGCTGTGAGCATCACTGGACATTGCTTCAAATCCATTACTTCATGAGATTAACATAAGAAAAAGTTAGCTGATATTACCTTCAGCATCCCGACTCTAAAGTTTCGTTGGCGGACATGTCTGTCCACTCTTCAGGGTGTATCATCAATTTACTGCTTATATTTTTTATTTTTTTATTTTTATTCATTTAACATTGGTGTAAGTTTTTTTCTGTATTTTTTGTGTTTGGGTATGCGTATGCGTTTGTGCACGTGTAGCCATGCGGCCCTCTCTGCGGATGTGCATACGTCCGTCTGCGCGGATGTGCGTACGTGTAGCTTTATCCTAGCTTTTTTTTAAATTATTTTTTCATTCTACACTCACTTTTTAGCTGTTTCACTTTTTTTTTATTTTCCCTTGTTTTTCGACAGTTGGCGAGTTTGTGGCGAGTTGAAATAACTCTAGACATGCCACCGACATATATATATAACATGCACATATATACATACAAAGGGGCGTATACAAGTATTTATTTCAGTGATTTGTTATTAATAAACTAGTGCTTAATTAGTAAAACCATTGTTTCTATTATGTTTATTATTATGTATACTAGTTACATTATTCGGACTATTGTCATCAACATTGTTGCCATATTTATTACATTTCGACCGTTGTACGCTCCGGCCTTCTTCACGTGGTTGGAATGTCGAACTGAACCCTTTATTTCGCTCACTGGGGTAGACTGTTCTAGTTCCACGTGCCATGTCTAATGGATGTCAGTTATCAGTATGGTACCTCACATATACGGTCTCCCTAAGATTCACAAAGACGGTATTCTTCTCAGGAATACAACGCCGAGCAAAGGTTATTTGGTATGGACATGGGTATATATATATATATATATATATATATATATATATATATATGACGTCACACGTTATGAAATGGACAATGTCCGACAATTATTTTAAGACATTTTTATGTTTCATATTCTTTTTATAAATACAAATATTTAAGTAAATGATCTGCTTATAATAAATGTTATTTAATGCTGTTTATTATGAACAGAGCATTTACTTAAATATTTGTATCTATAAAAAGAATGTTAAATATATATCTATCTATCTATCTATCTATCTATCTATATATATATATATATATATATATATATATATATATATATATATATATATATATCAAAGTAGCGAATCACGAAATTTGCAAAAGATATGTTTTTTTTTTCTAAACCAGTGAAATTTATATCTACCGGCTTAGAGGTCAAAAGTCTTTACTCGTAATAGTTGAATAACATGGTATCCCTCAAAAAGGATTATTTGCGTATCAGTCGACATTTCTACGTCGGATTAGTTATTGTGCTCTCTGTAGAGAATGTATTTTTCCCTTGTGCTTATTTTTGAGACGAATCGATGTTTTGCCGTCGTCAGCTATTTCCAGCAACAGAATAGAAACATGTTTTTAAATATCATTAAAGTTTCGCTTTTTGAATTGTTCAAATCGTTGCAAAATGAACACAATAAATCAGTCTTCATGAAGCTTTTAATAAAGAGTGAACTCATTTGTATCAATTTGCGAGATTATTATGCTAACCTTTCTACAATAAGTGATGCTCATTAAATACATTTTATCATTTATTAATAGTCTTTTAGAAATATTTGGATTGTCCTAACCCAGGGGTAAATTTTCCGACAAAGCGTTATATAAATTTCTTGGGGAGCTTTACGTTTGGGAAAACTAAGTTACAGTGAATAGAATCATTTTCTGAGCCGGATTTGAGGACAAAAGAGAAAAAGATGAAATTGGAATAGAACTATCCTTTGCGATAAAACTGAACCTTAAAAATGACAAGATTCGAGAAGATAAATGTCTACTGTGCTAATCTACTACAGATATGGGAACTGCATAAATATACTGGCCCTATCTACAAGAAATAAAAAAAAATGTGGAGCGAAGTTGCGGGGGTAATATTTTTTGTAGTTAACATGTTTTTGACCTTCCATAAGCCGCGCCACTTGTGACAAACAGAAAATATTGATTTATTATGGTTTTTGAAGGGGTGGCTTTTTTTTATAATAACGATTGAGTGTAAAATCGATCTCTGATTGTCAAGACTGAAAATGTTTAAACATCATTCATATCTACATATTTTTAAAATTTTCTGAATTTTTAAATTTCTTTTTTCTATGGGATGTTACTTTTCAGAAGCACATACACAAATATTTAAGGTTTCTAATTATTTATCGTAAATAAGGTCAATAAATTTGTAAAATACCATGTAATAATCAATAAGTATACTCAAACATTGCATTCAAACATGGCAGAGACTGTCGCCATTCGGTGTTGAACTTATATTACATGAATACATTTATATTAATTCGCTTTTTTCTTTGTTTCTAAATTTTGTTTCTTATGTTGTTTAGCGTTTGAAAGACAACGTCCACTATTTTAAAACGCCTTCGGATTTCTGTGTCACATTTTCTGACGTCTATGAAAACATTTGCTGGGTAGTTAAATATCTGTACTTGATTGATTATGATGTCGCCAATTAGTAACTCACACGTTGGGCTATTTTTCTTGCTAATATGGCTTTTGTGAAAACTGAATGAACGGCGACTTTTTTCTTTTTTTTTTTTTTTTGCTGGAAGTAAGTCTTTCTCCACTGTGTCGGTTAGTGTAAACGAGTCAAGCGTTCATTTTATTTCCGCCAAACCTGACTGCTCATGACCTTTTCTACTTGTGGAGAGAAGCCAAAATTCATGGGAAGAGCGTTGCTTTATTGTCACCGTTCTACTGGACAGAAAACGAATACAACGACTCGTTTATCATAACAGAATTCTCACTGATAGTAAGGGATCTGATCCCACACTCGAAACAGGCAATAACCTGTCCTTTGACTTTTTAACTCATCCTTTTTCCGGTAGTTCACTACGAGGGTGTCCAATTACTGTGTGCCTCACACTCTTAGGGCCCGATTTTTTTCTTCCTTCGAATCCTATTTTTTAGAATTCGGGAGGAAGCATAAATGCAAACATTATTTAGTCTGGGCCTAACTCTCATCTTACAGCAGATGTTTATCAAAAATCTCATGGCTGGTTATTAAAGTGTGTGCGTGTGTGTATCCGGTGACAGACAGAAATATAGCTTCACATAGAGAAAAATGAAAGAGAATAAAATTCAAAGAATACAAAATTAAATAAGCCAGTAAGAGGATGTAGGAATAGTATATTTTATTTGGCAAACATGGATAAACGTACCCGCAATGGGGCGTAGTTTCAAAAGGACGGATTTTCCCATGACACCGCTTTTTTTTTTACTACCTTCACTCCTCGGCAATGTTTATTGTTTCAAAAAACGATGATTGGTATTGTAATAGACCTAAATATATGAAAGGGCTTTGTTCTAGAAAGCATAAAACCTTCTCTTCTTTCCAGCTACATCAATGGATTAAATAGTAGGGTAAACTCTAAAAATAGTAGGGTAAACTCTCTCTCTCTCTCTCTCTCTCTCTCTCTCTCTCTATATATATATATATATATATATATATATATATATATATATATATATAGATAGATAGATAGATAGATGCCATATGCCAAGTATGTCATACGTTGCTTTCCCTTGTCTCTTTTCCCCTCTATTCGACCTGTGACTATCAAATTCTCCAAGCCCTCTTTTCTTATTACGTGTCCCAGAAATTTCACCTACCTTTTCCTTATGTTAAGTATAAGCTTCTGCCTTGTTTGAATCCTCTCCAAAACCTCATCGTTGCTCACACGCTCGCTACATGATATCCTTAGCACTCTTCTGTAGAACCACATCTCTGCTGCCTCGAGTCAACACCCACTGCCGTATAGGAGAACAGATGTCACTTAGCAGCTCTGTTCTCTTTTAGAAGGTAGCGAGGAAGAGCGAGAAGAAGGGACTATCTATAAACTACAAGTAAACAGAAGGCATGGTCATCAGTAAAAGGTTCGACTATCAGTGGCCGATAATGCTTTATATATGCTTATATATATATATATATGAAAACGATGTTGGATATTTTTTTTGTTTTAATCTGTTACTCATTATCCAGGGTGTCCACAAAGTATTTGCGATCTGAAACATTAATTGAGGCCCGAAACATAAAAATATAACATTAATAGAACGGTTGCTATCATTAAATTATGTTTAATAACAACATATTAATATGCAGCAACATTTTAGTTCACCACCTCTTCTAAGTTTTTCGTAATGACTTTTTGAAAATATCTAAATATTTTGTGAACATCCCCTTCTCTCTCTCTCTCTCTCTCTCTGTATGTGTGTGTGTGTGTGTGTGTGTGTGTGTGTGTGTGTGTGTGTGTGTCGGCGCCCGCGTGTGCCCGTGCGTGAGTATACGTGCGTGTTTACTTTCGTTGTCTACATTTTGGAATAGACATAAATTGATGTATGTGTGTGGGAGAAAGAAAACATACTCGTGTATCAATGTCACTCCAACTGAACTTTTCAACTCGATGGCGGGTATACGAAATGAACTAAAGAAAGTTCGGGAGATCTGCTTCTGAGGGCCCTTCTCTCAGGGAAAACTAGGCCTATTCTTTTTTTTTTCTGCATCTCTCATTCACACACCCCTTCCTCTCTTTCTCTCTCTCTCTCTATCTCTCTCTCCTTCTCCTTCTCTCTCTCTGTCTGTTGTGTGTTTTTGTGACTTCGTGTTCTTTTCATGTCTACTGGGCGTGAACCAGAGCTTCGAGTGAAATACATTGGCTTCTTGCTAACATCTACACGCTTTTCCTTCTGATTTATAGTTTTCAGCCGTTTAATAACATACTGCTAATTTACAAACTGAAATCAATAGATCAAATAAAACAATCAAATCTGGTTTAACGATAAATGTAATATGTAAATGTAAATTCTCCCAGAGCGAGGCTCTTCCATTGCCTCCGGTGGAGTTGACCTTTGCGGTCGCCCCAAATGTGGGCGACTCGGTGCGCTATTTTTAATGTGGGGCTTTACGTTCTCTCACCTCGATAAACAAGACAAAATCATTTTTTTATATTCTTGTCTAAATTGTCAAAAGTTCCTAACCCTCACCCATGCCAAAATTTAAATAAAAAACAAACTTTGATTTAAAATTTATAATTTCGAAAGTGTCCCCTAAAATTTAATAAAAAAAAAACTGATTTAAAATTCATCATTTCTTGGGGTGGAGTAACTTTAAAATATTGGGGGGTGAATTAACAGAAAAGATCCTACAATTGCATTTATCGTTAAACCTGATTAGACCAAAACTGTGATATAAATTTACACGCATACAATGTATATACACAACAGAATATAACCCGGCATCCCGTATGAAGAAATGTCATTAGATGTGACTTGCTTATCCGTTTGGCCAAGTACGATTTCCGGTTAAACGAAGCTCGAAATATTGTCTTTGAATTAACATTCCCTGTCGATTTTCGAAGCATTCATATCTGTTTTTGTACCCTAACCTAAACAAAGACTTCAGACAGTCTGAGAAAACAAATCACCAAACTTTTTTCACGTTATCATATTTTTAAAAACTAAAATAAATACACACCTTTGACGACTTTTTTCACTTTGTCATACAATTTCCCCGATACTGTTCTTGATATATAAAAATATCTATCGTTATCTCATATACATCTATCTATCTATCTCTATCTCTCTATATTTATATATATATATATATATATATATATATATATATATATATGTGTGTGTGTGTGTGTGTGTGTGTGTGTGTGTGTGTGTGTGTGTGTGTGTGTGAGTATTTATATGATCCTGAAAAATTTATATTGGTGGAGTTCTAGGGGAGGAAGTGCGAATTTGTAAACAATTACTATTACTGTTAATAATGCAAGACTCTTCGTTCACAAAAAATATGCTTAAATTTACGTTCATCCTTGCCGTGCGCCAACTATTTGTAGGTAGAATATCCGTGTTTCGATACTAGCTAGAGGCAATCGGACGTCTACCCACATTGACGAGCTGTAATACAGGGAAGCATCTGTCCGTGGGTGACTATATATATATATATATATATATATATATATATATATATATATATATATAATTTTAAATATAAACAAACTGTATTTAGAAAAATATGAGAAACAGGAAAATACACAGATTTAAAAATGCAGGAAATATGTTGGAAAATATTAATTGACCAAGAATGACAATGGAATAACGATATCTATATATATATATATATATATATATATATATATATATATATATATATATATCTTTATTTCATATATATATATATATATATATATACATGGAATAACGATATATATATATATCTTTATTTCATATATATATACATGGAATATATATATATATATATATATATATATATATATATATATATATATATATATATATATATATATATATATATATATATCAAGAACAGTTTAGACAAATTGTAAATGTTTTTGTGGAGAAACGTTTCATGCTTTAGGATTTCATTTGACTGAATGTGTTGATATTATTGTGACTTCACATGTACATGAACGAGAGTTGGTTGTAGTTTTAAAATCTTTAACGTTTTAGGAATAATATATATATATATATATATATATATATATATATATATATATATATAATTCTAGCCAGACTCATCTATATTCTTTTCTTTTTCATCCCATCCTCTTCGTTATTAAATATTCCATTTTTTTTATTTGTGATATTATATATATGAATATATATATATATATGAATATATATATATATATATATATATATATATATATATATAAAAGATAATCTCTCTCTATATATATATGAATATATATATACATAATATGCATATATATATATATATTTATATATATATGAAAGATATATATTTATGAAAGATAATATATATATGTGTGTGTGTGTGAAAGATAATTATTTGACAGTTTTCATTGAATTTCAATTTGTCTTTAACATAAACTTTATAAATATAAATTAACACAGAAATGAACAAATCTAAACTAAAATCGAAGGAAATTTCGATTGTATTGATTATTTTCCGTCGATAAAAACGCTTCGATAACGTTGGCAAGTTTCAATAAACTCGAAATACATTTCTGGTAAATCACTTCCAACATGAATGCAAATCGAAAGATATTGGCAAAAATCACAGGAAGCATGATTTGTATTCACATAATAACTGATTCGTATCATTCAAGTTTTGAACAACTTCCTCATAATTTGAGTGCATGCAATAAAATTATTTTGACAGATGTAAATTCAGATTCTCCGAGGAATATAGATTGAAGCTTCCTTAATATTATGACCGGTAATTAGAATGACAGTGTCAACAGGAATTCAATTAAGAATGAACAGTCCGCTGTTGAAAGCACTCGGAGAGAAGACAATATAAAAAAATATTTCGTTAAGAATATCTCTGTAGTGCTTTAATAAACATAGTATCACAGCAGCAGCTGCTCTGGAGGTATATAAAAAAACGTGAATGCTTAAAGTAATTCTCTTCCGGGTTTCTCTCCTTAGGTGACCTGAATATTTCACACTGAAGCAAAAGAGTTGTGAATGTTAACTTGCACAGCAAATCAATTGGGCTGATATTTTGTCCATTTTCACCACCATTGTTTAATGTATTATAAAATACTAGCAGCATAGCCCGGCGTTGCCCGTACCTGATTCAAAAATCGTACGACTCATACTGCAATCGCTATCACTTGACTTAAAATATTTTTGTCTTTCCTTGCTTTTAAAGGAGTGCCCTTTGCCGTGCTGATGTTGCTACATGCTTTACTTCTTGCCTATCTCACACTGCGAATTTTTTCTAAGCTCTATACTAAACATTAAATCTGTTATGAAAAAAGAACTAAACAAAATGAACGCAAAACGATCAGCTTTAAAAAAAGGACTCGTAACTGGGAAAACCGAATGAAAAAAGAATGTTAACAACAAATACTTTTTCACATCCAACCCAGCTCTGCGGAATCAGAATCAACGTTGAGTTTAAGCAAGCGAATGAGCCAATTGCCTTGCAGATTTAAATTTTTCCCACTTGTGACGAATGCAGCTATCGATTTTTTTTTGCATGCTAGCATTCGTGTCAGTCAGCTGTTGGCTCTCACACTGGCTAATAGAATCTTCCTGTCTATTCGTGGCAGCCAGCTATAGGCCCTCACTCGGGCCAGTAGAAACATGCTTCTACGGCAGTTTTCATGTAGTTACATGAAAACTGCCGTAGAAGCTATGAAAAATCGATTATTTCCACTATCGATGGAAGTTGGGAAATGCAATGTCGGTCTTGGCCTTCTCGTTAACTTGGAGCATGTGCATGTAAATTTTGGTGCAAATCCGTCGAAAATTGTGGTCGTGCATGCGTTACACACACACACACACACACACATTTTATAGTAAGAAGTAGGCAACACAGCAATCTATATACAATCATGTTTAATTAGATAGATAGATAGATAGATAGATAGATAGATAGATAGATAGATAGATAGATAGATAGATAACTTTTTTAAAATATCGTTGTAGCATAGAGAACCATTTCCATCAAAAGATGCCTGACAGAAGGCTGCGTCCTGACTCCAACTCTGTTCTCCATCTACCAGGCAGTGATCCTCAATAAGATCCCACGCGACTTTCCTGGCATTGACATCCGTTATCACCGGGTGGTTGGCGAATTATTTAACTTCACGGGCCCGAAATTCAAAAGTCGAACATCGAAAAACATCATCAAAGAACTCCAGTACGCAGACGACAATGCCACCCATACCATCTCCAGTACTGTTCGACTTTCGATTTCAAAGCTTACCATCACTTTGGGGTGGAAGTGAATGCGAACAAAACGAAGATACCTGCGCAGCCTGTTCCTGAACCCGAAACACCAGAAATTGTGGCCTGCTATTGAACTCACAACTCAATTCTTTGGTTTGGACTCAACAGATGTTAACAGAAAAATGGAGAGTTGAGTTACTAAAAGGAATTAACTGAAACTGAGATATAATTAAAAGCCATGGCTCGTGGAACTAGAACAATCTACTCCCGTGGACTAAATAGTTTGTTTCGAAATTCCAACGTATATCACCTGAAGAAAGCCGAGGCGTACAACGGCCGAAACTTTGTGAATATGACAATACATATGAGGACAGCATAAATAGTGTAAATAGTAACAATACTTCATTTGAGAAACAGACAAATTCAACGTTTTTTCCAGAAATTCATAATTATTACAGTGCACCCGCCCCCAAAAAACCAGACCAAATGAAGGGAAAGAGTGCGGGTAGGTTGTGTTGATAAAAACTATCTTATATAGGCATAGGAATCGACATGGATCGATACACATATTCGAGTATAAACTCTGTTTTTAAATTAAACAGTATTTTTTATCCAACTACATCTACTGGCCGGAATATTCAAGAAATCTTGTTAGAAAATTATTCATCCTCCAGCAGGATTCGTACCTGCTCCCCGTATGGAGGACACTCATTTTATCTGAAATGCATAACCGCTTAGGACTTACAGTCAAACAAAGTTCGAATACTGCTTTTGGACACATACCCTCTGCAGATTCTCGAATCTTGTTGGAGGTTGCATGTTTAAAACATGATGCTTAATTAAAAAGCAGAAAATATTTCATTTTATTTTTCCAGTTTTCGAATAAGGCGTTTAGTACTGTCCTGGAAATTGTGGATAAACTGTCCAATGTTCCTTAATCGCAAATTCTAAAAGTAGATAAAAAAATAAACAAACAGACCTTACCGGTTCTCTAATACATAGCCACACACACATATATATATATATATAGTTTTAATATCTCCAGTAGGAAACGAACCTGTGTCCACCAGGGCAGAAAATTTGCGCTCTGGAATATGCATATTCATGTATGAAATTGTCTTTCTTGAACTGGTGACATAGTGATATTTGTGTCACTAACACACAAAAAAGAGAATGTTTAACATCGAAAAACAAATGGAAAATTAATTCACTTTAATAATATGTGGAAATATCCAGTCTTTGCCTAAAGAAGGTCGCGAGACTCGTAACCCGTGTTGCAAAATTATGGAAAATAAAATATGTATATCTTTTTTAAAAAAATCCATATTACAACCAAAAACGTTTGCCGTTTTCTCTTCTTTTAATATATAAACTTTTCTCTCGTGTGCACACTCTCATATATATATATATATATATATATATATATATATATATATATATATATATATATATATATATATATATATATATATATATATATATATATATATATATATATATTATATATATATATATATTCTGTGTATCGTTATTATGGGATGTGAAAAGACAGTGTATACGCCACCCTTCAAATCCACAAGTTTTGCATATTTCCTAAAGAATATGCGTGTCAGTGTGCTCGTAGCCATGGTCATTTTTCTTGTAACAGAAAAATGTTTTGTTTAAATATCATATTAACTGCGTTTCGTGCAAAGTTGTTTTTTTTTTTTTTTTTTTTTAATTAGCGGTTTAATTAGTTTAGATATATGACAGCAGGTAATTCTTTGAATTTACTGATATCCTAGAAAAATATAATACTATGCGGAAAGCATATAACGTTAAGTAAAATGTCTGCCTGTTTAAACTATCACGTGTGAATTATTCCATGGCGGGAAAAACAAAATAACCTAAAAATAGAAACTGATGGAACCACACCACTGAGACCACTTGCCGCGTGGTAAAAAAAAAAGACAACTTTACTTTGTT
>CAHIKZ030004328.1:1790000-1807500 GCA_903632075.3 Acanthosepion pharaonis | reverse complement strand
TCTTCTTCTTCTTCCTCTTCAATTTCTTCTTCTTCTTCTTCTTCTTCTTCTTCTTCTTCTTCTTCTAATAGTTCTTCGGATTCTTCTTCTTCCTCTTCGAATTTTTCTTCTTCTTCTTCGAATTCTTCTTCTTCTTCTAATAGTTCTTCGGATTCTTCTTCTTCCTCTTCGAATTTTTCTTCTTCTTCTTCGAATTCTTCTTCTTCTAATAGTTCTTCGGATTCTTCTTCTTCCCCTTCGAATTTTTCTTCTTCTTCTTCGAATTCTTCGAATTCTTCTTCTTCTTCTTCTTCTAATAGTTCTTCGGATTCTTCTTCTATGTACCGTGTTTGTTTAGGGTCGGGATGTTAATGGCTCTCCAAAACCTTTTACTATTTCTCCTAATCCCTATTTGGTCAACCATTTACACAAGCTTGTTAGAGCGGTTATTCGCGGCTTTCCTGTCTCTCTTCAGTATGTCATATGAGTATCAAATTTCCTTTTTTTTTCTCATCAAATTCCCTAGAAATTTTAATTGTTCCTTTATGATTTTGTGTCCTTTCTGTTTCCATTTTCCCTAAAACTTTTTCATTACCCACATGTATAGTCCATGAAATTCTCAGCCTTCTTTTGTAGAGCCATATTATGTTCTCTTCATTTGTAAGTAACTTGTCCAGCATCCACTGCCATATAGAAGGAATGATATTACTTAATAGTTTGTACTCTTTTGATTGGTTCGAACGAAACGTTTCTAATTCTTAATGTTTTGCTTAGATTTTTGAAGGCATCTTTTGCTATTTCAATGCGACTGCATAATTGCAGACTCGAAAATCAACAGCTGTATTTGAAATATAAAATAAATAACCGTTCAGTATGTGTGGAATGTTTTCTTTCGAAGAGCAAGTATTTTCCAAACCAACATCTATGCCATACAAATAAAACTTTGACACAAGGAAATTGACCATTTTATTAGAATTGAATTCATTCTTAAGATTTTTCAAGACAAACACAAGATAATTAAGAAGGCTTTGTAAATTCAAGGAAATGTGACATAAAACTACGTAACAAAAATTCTGTGAATGTGGAGAGGAAATAGATTACGAATTGTAGACATTATGTTGAATATGTTCAAATCCAGACCCCGACCTACCGCCAGTCACAATGAACTGATGTCCCGTCGAGAAGGCACCGTGCCTTGAGAGATGATTGGACCTCAAACTCACACCCGACCTCAAGGGGAACTCTTATATACGATCCATCGCTAAAGATGCAGTTAATGTTTTCGATTTTCTGTACCGTACAGTAAGTACTTGGCTCTTTATTATATCCTCTACCTTTTATAAGAGCCAAATCAAGACGAAAATGGAGTACTATTGCCACATTTGGGCGGTAGCAGCCTGGTATTCACTTTCCAGTTCAAACTTCTCACTGTGTCCTTATTGGAGAAGAATTTTTTTCCAACACATCAACCTCTCTCTCACAGGCGGGATGTGGAGAGCGTTTCACTGCCCTGTCGCCACCTTACTTGGCTAACTTGGCCAACAGTCTAACTCTCTGCCTTCGGGCGGAGAGGAACCTAGACGGGGCTCCGCCGAAGGGCAGAGTCTCATTCAGGGTAGTTGACTGCCCCTAAACCCCGTTTCTGCGGTTCCAAAGAGGGAATATTTTGGCCGAGCCTACGGGCTCGGAGATCTCACGTTAAACCCGGCCTTGTGCCACATGTAACCCTCGTGTGCGGGGGGAAGGGGTTAGCTAAATATCACTTACTTGGAAAGTGCAGAGACGAACTAAATTCCTTGGTTCCGCCAAGTCTAATCTTCACGGCTAGATCCCGCCATGCCACTTACATCGTAGCAAATCACTCACATTCCCTCCGTATTCCCTCGGCAAGAAGTAAGTCCCACTCGAACAGCATCTTCCTGCGAACCACTGCCCTGTGGAAGAGACTACCCAGATGATGTTGCCCCAATCACTACAATTGTTCAAGTCTGTTCAAGTCTAGAGTTAACCGTTAGCTTCCCCTACTGTTTATAGGAACTACCCATTCACGTAACCCTCTTCCTCGAATGCCTCCGGGCTTGTACAGGGTGAACGTTAATGTAAAAAAATATTCTAAACATACATATCTGTTTAGATATATACGAATACGTGATTAAACTGTACTTATCAGAGAATTATGAATTTTTATATTTGGCTTATTCGAACGTTAACCAAGCTGATTTGAACCGAGCAGTTTTAGAATTTTGTACCATCCGTGGAAAGCTGAAGTGAACAACGGTTGAAATATCGAACACGAAAGCAGCGGATAACGAGGCAATTAACCCGAAAAATAAATCAATAAAATAAGTAGAAGACTTTGTTTAAAAACATTTAAAATGTATTATCACTTTGTAACTTGGAAACCGTTATAGCCATTGTAATTTTGCCAGCTAAACATTGCCCTGGGACAAATAAACAAACTCTCATGTTTATTTCTCTCTCTCTCTCTCTCTCACACTCTCACTCTCTCTCTCTTTCTTTCTCTCTCTCTCTCTCTCACACACACACACACATATATATATCGTTCAATAGTGAATTTCTTTCTTTATTATTTATCTCCCACATAATAAATGTTCTCATATTTAATGAAAATTTTATACTTTTATTACTTTTATTCTTTTCCTATTTCTGATTTGTTTCTATTATTTTCATTAGATTAGTAAGTCAAACATTTGATAACGAACAGTTCACTCCGACATCCATTCGTTCCTTGTCATGGTAGGGGGCTTACTTGTCCCAGTGATCCCAAGAATAAAGCTGTTTGGAGTTCCAACTCCTGAAGGGCCACCCATGGTGTTAAGGTCGAAGAGGAATACCAACCCTCAAAAGTCCCATCGCTGGAATAGGCAAAGATCTACACGATCTCAACGGCCAAACTGGCAGTAGAGAGCGGCGCAAATTGGGCTCTGGTGTAACCAAGGCAGACTTTGCCAGACCAAGCCTCCAATAGCCCGATGTAAACCAGGATTGCCTGATCTTGCTTGTCACACTCCCCTTTGAGCTAACAGGTATGCACTTCTGACCAAATGTGTGGGCGTATCCGTCACTCAGAATTGTCCACCAAAATCAAATTCACGCGAATGGTCTCGTCAAACACGCTTTGATTCGCAGCCATCTCTGCCACCGCCATTTCGGGAGAGAAATGGGTTAAGAAAAGAGGATCCCGTTGCGAGCTGTTAGAAAATGAAGACAGTTTAGCCGCTAACGATAGTCAAGTTTAGATTCTACTCCAGTTCATCACATTTTTTTTGGTGGTGGGGGGAAGTTTTGAATAGCAAGGCAGGCTGTGCTCTTTAACCTTTGTTGTTAACCAGTCTAGGAGAATAACGACTCTCAATTCAAAATCGGAGAGATGTTTGGTGACTACGCACCAGGTCAGATACGATAACAATATCATGCACGGACGAATGGTAGATTTATAAATAAGCAACATTGATTCTGACGAGAAATGTTTTCTGACACACAGTGACCCAACATTCCTTGCAGTAGGTGCAGCTATTGATTCAATGTAGTCAGTTGAAAACGTGAGTCCAAAAAGGTGCAGTGTGTTGCCCTCCAAAAGTCTAGTTTTAGCCATACTGATGGCAGGCAAAAAAAGGTTATCTATTGTGGTTAAATGAGAGCAGTTTTGTTTTGGGGCCGTTAAAATTTACTTCTTTTAAAAAAGATGTGATGAAGTGAAAAATTTTATTTGGACTCTGTATCTCAGAAAATATTTTAACCGCTATTTTAAGTTTGTATCTCAAAGTTTTTTTTTTTTTTTTTCGTCTAATAAAATTATTATCATCTTCATTTATATGCTATGCCGTTTCAGGAAATGGTTGGTCATGGCCTCTCCACAATTACCTGTCTTTGTTTATCTAAGTAACTTTTGATCTATCTAGGAAATATGAAATATTTTCTAGATTTTTGATCATTTAAAGCACTTAATTCTTTTATCATGAGAACTTGTTTTGTGTTAATATTAAATTTTAATATATGAATGCTTTATTTTTTTTTATTGCTGATAGCTTAAACAAAACAAAGCAATGAGAAACATGGCCGACGATGAGACAGAGGAAAGCAAAGTCACAGCTTTATCTTAGTTCATTCGTATTTACTCAATATTGCTTCCGATTGGAAATTTCCGAGTTACTTCTAACCTGAAGTTACAAAATTTCCCAAAACAAACGGTTTCCCATTATCGAAAGACATGGAAAATTTATTGAAAAGAAAAATGATCAGCAGCATTTTCCCAAACAGAGAAATTCATGGTAAAATTAAACCCACATTTTTCTCGTTTCGTGGATTTTATCTTTTAAAAGTTAACAAGTTGAGTTTCGTGAATACTGATATTTAGTGTTCTCTTCAACAATGAGCGTGCAGGTAGTGTAATGGCTAGTGGCGCCAAATCCGAAGAGGTGAGTTCCAATTCCTGCCGTGTTTGTTGCATTCACTTTCGAGCAAATATTATTCGGGAAGATATAAAACCGTTTCTTCAAATTCCCCCATCTATGTGTTCAATCGTAGGACAGATTAGGTCTTCATCTTTGGTTGGCAACCAGTTACTGAAAATGACAGCTCGGAATTCAAAACCTCCAGTTATGGGCTAAATAGTGAGGCAGACTGGACTCTTTAAATTCGGTTGGCAACCAGTCTTGGAGAAGTACAATTCTGAATTCAAAACCGTATGAAGCCCTGTCGGAGCACATATCATGAAGCTCACCTAAAGGGTTGTATAATTCGAACTGGTTCTATGAACCCGACTGCGGTCGACCTGATGATGATCCCCCACAGCGTGAAGGGGAGGCAAACTGATACCAAACTCGGTTCTATTTAACGCCCATGAAGTTGAATTTCAAACTCAATGTAGTAGCCGCCATTTATCATATTTAACGAGGAAGGTGTCGGTTGATTC
Organism: Acanthosepion pharaonis; assembly: GCA_903632075.3. Classification (NCBI taxonomy): domain Eukaryota; kingdom Metazoa; phylum Mollusca; class Cephalopoda; order Sepiida; family Sepiidae; genus Acanthosepion; species Acanthosepion pharaonis. The sequence goes on along the minus strand of CAHIKZ030004328.1, from coordinate 1,802,585 downwards.
ATTAAAATCAGTTTCTTCTTTTCTTTTTACTTTATTTCTTTATCTTTTATTTTTACTTTGATTCTTAGAAGGGAATAGTTTTATTTTTTTATTTCTTTCTTTTTGTATTTCTTTTTTGTTCTCGTTTTTTTTTTTTTTTTTTTTTTTCATATTTGATTCCTTGCCACTTGGACGAAGAGTTTTTCTTCAAACCTAAGTAAAATTTTATTTAGAATTTTAATACATTTTTCTTATTTTCCCCTCTCCATTTCCTTCTATTAAATTTCCTTTTCTTTTCTTTTTCGTTAATTTACTTAGTTTAAGCCTGATTAGTCCCTACTACAGTTTACTTCCTACTTAAACTCTCTGAGATTGTCTTCTGTTCTCTTTCTCTTTAGGCCTTTCCTTTTTGAAATCTCATATTTATTATCATAGTTTTGTACTTTAATTTCCAATAATGTTCCACTTTTCTTCTGCCCGATTCTTTCTTTTAAACTTACATTTAATTTAATATTCGTACCTTCATGTCTAATGATTTTTCTCCTCGTTTTTTTCGTCTACATATAACTATTTTCAGTCCAAAATTTAATCTCATGTTTTTGTGCTTTAATTTCGAGATATTTTTTATTAATATCTTTTCTGAGGCTCACATTTATTCTCATAATTTCTATGTTCATTTCCAGAGATTTTTTTCTGTTTTTCTCATTTTTCTTCTAGATATTTCATTTCATTTTTATACTCATTTTTCATATTTTTGTTCTTTAATTTCCAGATATGTTCTTCCTCTTTTCTTTTCTTCTTATTTCATTCACATATTTTGTTCTGTAATTTCCGATCCTTTTCCTTCTCTTTCTTTTTCTTATTCATTTTTCCTTCTTTCAATCTTATATATTTACTCTGTACTTTATTTTCCAGATGTGTTTCCTTTTCTTTTCTCCTAGATCTTTCCTTTTTTCAATCTTGTATCTCGTCTGTATTTTAATTTCAAGATATTTTCCCTTTTTTTCTTCTTTTCATCTTGTGGTTTCTTTCTTTTAATCTTATATTAAATTTCACATTTTTTCATTTTAATTTCCAGATATTTTCTTTTTTTTCTTTGCTTCTTTCAATCTTGCATTTACTCTCTACTTTAATCTCCAGACCTTTTCTGTATTTTCTGAATTCTGTTTCGAGATATTTGCTTTTTTTTATCTTTAATTTTCTTTTTCTTCTGATTCTCCACAGTCATTTTCTTAATATTTAATATCTTAAGAAATTACACAGTTATTTTTTTTAAATTTTCGTTCTGCTTTTTTGTCTATTAAGAATAAACGATTTTTTTTTCTTCTTCCTGTTCACGTTTTTGTTTTATTTAAAAAATTCTCTATTTGTTCCTGTTTTCTTTGATCTAACCTTACTTTGTTCATTTTCTATCATGCCATTTTTGTATTTTCATTTACTGTTTTCAGTGGCCTTTTTATTTATGGTCTCTTAAAATATTATTAGGCATTAAAATATTTTTCGCCAGTTTTTCTACACGATATTCTCATTTGTATCTGACCTGCAATGACTTGTCTCTTTCTTTTTTTATTCACCGGCCTTTTTATAATTTTCTTTCTTTCTTTCTTTCTTTCTTTCTTTCTTTCTTTCTTTCTTTCTTTTTTTCTTTTACTTTATTCTTTATTCGCTCCTTTTATTTATTTATTTTCATTCTTTCTTTCTTTCTTTATTTTTTAATTTTTTTATTTATTTATTGTTCTTTATATTTCCTACTTTTATTTATCTTTCTTTCTTTCTTTCTTTCTTTCTTTCTTTCTTTCTTTCTTTTTTTCTTTCTTGTTCTTTGTATTTCATTCTTTAGTTTTTCTTTCTTTCGTTCTTTGTTTTATTTATTTATTTATTTATTGTTCTTTATATTTCCTACTTTTATTTATTTATTCTTTCTTTTTTCTTTCTTTCTTTCTCTTTGTATTTCCTATTTTAATTTATTTTTCTTTCTTCCTTTCTTTCTTCCTTTCTTTCTTTTTTCTTTCTTCCTTTCTTTCTTTTTTTCTTTCTTTCTTTCTTTGTATTTCCTGCTTTCTTTCTTTCTTTCTTCCTTTCAATTTCTTTTGAGTAAAAGAAAGAAGAGGAACAAAAAGAAAGTAAAAAGAAAGAAATTCTTTACTTTTCCTTTCTTTTTTGCTCCTTGTATATGCTTTTCTTCATTTTTTACGTTTTTATTTTTTCTTTCTTTTCTTTTTCGTTTGTTTATTTGTTTCTTTCTTCTTATATTTGTTTCTTTCTTTTACTTCCTTCTCCCTTTCTTTCTCAATGTAGTTCCTCCTTTTCTTTCCTTCTTTCTTTCGTGCTTTCTTTTTTATTCCTTCTGTTTTCTGCTTTTCAATTCATTTTTTTTTCATTTTCTTACTTTTATCTTTCCCTCTTTTCCCTTTTCTTCTCTCTTTGTTCCTTTTACCTTATTTTGTCGTCCCCCCCCCTAAACTTACTTCATTCTTTCTTGCAATTATGGACCTTATTTCTTTTTCTTGTCTTTTATATTTAATTTCTTTCCTTTCATTTTTTTTTTTTTTTTTGGCTTCTTTGTTTTCATTTCTTTCCTTTATTTTCCACGCTTTTCTGCGCTGTTTTCTCTCCTTTTTTTCATCGACTTTCAACTTTCCACATTACCTGGTCAAAATTCCGTATTTGCTGACTCGCTACTGGTTGATTTTATTTTCTTCATTTTAACATTAAGGCCCGGCGTAGAAGGTTACGTTAATGGGTAGTTCATATGGATAAGAAGGGAAGATAACTGTTACCTCTAGACTTGAACAGGTTATGATTATAGTGATCCAATTGGGAGTCTGTTCCATAGGGCAGTGGTTTGCAGGAAGAAGCTGTTTGAGCGAAACTTACTTCTCGCTAATGTAATACGTAAAGAATGTGAGTAGTTTGCTACTCTTTAAGTGACATGGCGGGTCATAGCCATAAAAGTTACTAAGAGATGTAGTTCGTCCAAGTACTTTCCCTGATAGTTGCGATAGGGCAGTGAGAGGTTTGCCACATGCCGTCTGTGAGAGAGGGTCGGCACAGTGGAAAATAATTCATCTCCAACAAGAACTTGGAGACATTTTTGAACTCTCTCAAAACTAGTAAGTGAAGTCTGGGCAGCATCTGTACAAATATAACAACAGTACTCCATATATTTTTTTAATCTGATCTGGATCTTATAAAGACAGAGGATAGCATAAGGTGTCAGGTACTTACTGGAGCGGTTGTGTATGCTGAGTTCACGGCGATTTTATCTTCTTTTTTTTTTTTTTTTTTTTTTTTTTGAAAATCATAGATGAAATCCTGGAAACATTTTGTCGTTTTTTTTTGTTTTTTTTTTGTTCGGCTTCGTAAGTCTTTTTTTTCTGCAGATCCTGAAAAATAAGCAAATAAAATACAAATGAAAATTATCATTCGTCATGAATCAAGCAAGGAAGACTTTTCTGAGTTCCTGATGGAGTCATGTTGAGAAAAGGATGGAGTTGAGAAGTGGAAAAAAACACCCCGAAAGTAACGAACACAAAGCGTTAACAAGATAATTAAAGGCGTGGGTGGTCGCACATCTTAAATGATCGCTCATTTGAACATAAAAGACGACGGCCGATAAGACCGGTGTTGTAAACGAATCTTCCTTTTAACCTATTTACAATACCAAGCAAAAATTAGGTTTCGGATATTTCTAACGCTTTTCTAATCGTCGCTCTTGGCCTAGAAATAATTTATCTTGTCACTGATGATCTGTCAACTAAACTCAACTACTTCCTATTTTTAAAAGGTGACAGTAACTTTTGGAGTAGAGTATTCAAATGCATTTAAAAAAATATACACCAAGGTTATTTTGCCGGTAAATATAGTGTTTTAGTACAAAGAATGTACTATATTTGAGATCGCAAGCTCGTTGGTTGTGTGAAATGTGTAGGCAGGACTTGAACAACATAAATTCTGTGGTTTATGGCTGTTGTCTTAAGTGGGTGTACATGAATTGTATTGGCATGTTTAGGATTTGCAGACAGTGTTATGCGTGAAGTACTTAAAATATTCAGAGACTTCTATATTTCTTTCAATAATTGATAATGAATAAATGATTTTAACATGTGTTTTACAATTGATTGCAGAAAAAGATTTTTAAGTCTTTACAAATGATGGTGAAAATAAACTTCTATGTTAAATCTGTGTGTTGTTATTTTTAACATTACCTGCTTTCATCATAATAAAAATATTTACCAGCAAACTAGCCTAGGGGTTTATTTTACCGAGACCAGTAAAATAAGCTTAAATGCATGACTGTCTATTTTAACGGGGTCGGCAAAATACGTTCTCCCTGAAAAATAAATAAATACCATAACTCTTCAAGATGTAGGTGATTATGACGCTCCAACGATTCCTTTTTCTATATAATCTATGATTAATCATCATGTCTTGGAAAACATATTGAAATTAGTTTTCCCATTGCCTTCTTCGCAGATTTGAATTTACGTAGAGTATTTGTTTTTGTTTCTGTCTATATTTCTGAAATGAGGCACTGTAACTATTTACATTGTTCGGACTATTGTCCTCATCTTCATTGTCATATTCAAAACGTTTCTGCCGTTATACGCTCCGATCTTCTTCAGGTCTTACACGTTGGAATTTCGAACCGAACCCTTTATTTCTAGTTCCTCGTGCCACGCATTTTCTGGTTATTTTCCTTTAGTAACTCAAGATTTTTTTCCTGTTGTGGCCACAATTCACAACACTTTGGATCAAGTCACTGGATTAATTCAACCAACTCTTTTATCCACTGATCCATGTGTCATGAAACAGGCTGTCGCCATTTGGTATTGACCTCAGTATCCATTTATATATATACATACGCTCTATTTCTGATATTGAGCACTTTTAGCGAATAATGTATGCTTTTTTCTCATAGTTTCTTCTCATGTGTCCCTAAGGAACAGAAATGTGGTTCTACAGATTCATACTGAGGAATCCACGGACGAAGCGAATGAACAAAGAGAAAGAACATGACAACAAAATGAACACATATACTAAGAATCAGGAAAAGATAGTCAAAATGAATTGGCCATATAATTAGGAAGTAGATCATATTGAAGGCAAAGGGCATAGGAGAAAGTATCGGACGCTTACCTGACGAGCTTGTGCCAATGGATGGCGGAATAGAGAAGAAGAAGAAGAAGAAGAAGAAGAAGAAGAAGAAGAAGAAGAAGAAGAAGAAGAAGAAGAATGAGGAGGAGGAGGAGGAGGAGGAGGAGAAGAAGAAAAAGTAGAAGGAGGACAAGAAGAAGTCAGTTTTCTTAAACTAACTGCCACTCAGATATATGATCCACTGCTTAGGCTACGAGGAATCCCTTCAATATGTCTATCAAAACCTTTTTCCAATCAATCCGAGTGCACCAACTACAACTGGAATTACTGATCTCTTCATGTGGCATTTCAAGATAGTATTTTCATAGTTCTTTGTAGGTCTTCAAAGATACATTACAGCCTGCAAGGGCTGCTATGTCAATAAAAAAGGCGCATTTTGTTTTTATGTTCTTTGATCAAGATGTCTGGATGATTGTTCTGCCTGTGTGTATTTTAAAGTCCCATAAAACTGTTACAGGTCTTATGGGAGTAGAAGTGCTAGATTCATGCCTGAATCAAATGAATACAACAGACGAGAGGAAGATTTGAACACGGCACGCCGGTCATATATTTTGGGCCTATAATTTCTACACTGTCTGCACGTCCATTTGCATTGAAAGTGATAATTCATTGGATCAAAATAGTTAATGTCAAGGCAATAAATGAGAAAAGTAAAAAAAAAAAATAGACGTTACAAACATCATGAATGAGAGTAAGGTGACAAATACGATCTGATTGCCGGCAGAATAAGTAAAAAAAGTCGATATGGTTCACAGGCCAGAAGAAGACGAAAAGTATGAGACATCAGACGAAGTCACTTAAATATGAACAGAGAAGCTGTCGAAAACTTGAAAAAGAAATGTGTAGAATAAGATGCTGAGAAAAGATAATTGGATATTAACACTTTTAATGTAAATTCAAACAAAAGCTTTATCTCTTTTTAGAATATCCATATCTAGTCAGTAATAGCGCAATATTTTATCTATTTAGAAAAATGTTAATATATGAATGTCAAACCGTGTTCATTTTTTCCGTTTGTGTATAGACGTGACCGTCACAGATGATTAAACTATCTCTCGCCGTCCATGTTAACAATAAAAGACACTGTCCCCCTTCCCACTTGGATATTTCATTGTGACTTTCATCCTCGTTCCTGAACTTGTTCTTGTAGACCAATATTTATTTATTTATTTATTATTATTATTATTATTATTATTATTATTATTATTATTATTTTCTTAGATTTTTTGTTGTATACACATTTCATTCTGGGCCGTAACCACAAACCTAAGGTCAGAAATGTCCTCATGACATTTTCCACTGATCATTTTTGTAAAAAAAATCATTTTCGTGATATGTGAGTTGTACTTGTGAGTACAATTGTTTTTTTTTTTTTCTCTAAAGCTTGGGCTTCCAGGAATCTCTTCAATGATTATATCGGAACCTTTTCCAACCAATCCGGGAGTTCTAACTAGAAATGGAATTACACATGTTTCAGATTTGTATTTTGATAATTTTTTGTAGGTCTTCAAAGATACATTACAGTCTGCAGGGGCTGCCATGTCAATAAGATCTGGACGATTAGCTTTGATTGTTCTGTCTGTGTGTAAAGTCCCATAAAATTGTTACAGGCCAAACTTCCGTAACCGGGTCTGGGTGGTGTTCATACCATTTTCTTGCAGTTTCATTTCCGTAAATGTTACATATTTTCCAATGCATATATTGGCCCAATCTCTCTGTCATGCCGAGTTTTACATTCAGTCGGTGCTAACATTGTGCAAGCTGATACAAAATGGTCAATTGTTTTGGGATGTCTAACACAGAATCTGTATTTAGGGTCAAAACAATTTTTCAGTATGTGTGCTTTTTAATTTAAAGTTATTTTTGTGCAGCAAGAATAAAACCTCTCGTTTCAGATTTTAACCCTGTACTACGTAACCACTGATGAGTCCGAGATTTGTCCACATCAGCTTGTTTGGTGCGGGTAGAGTATTGATCTTGAAGAGGCCTATCCTACCAACGTTTGTTGTTATTATTATTATTATTATTATTATTAATTGTGTATGTTTCCTGCTTTGTATCCTGTAGAGCCGGGTTCAAACTATGATCTTTAGTCTCTATAGAAGAATTGTCATTTAATTAATGGCACTTTTCTTAGTATATGGGATGTTCCTAGTAGGGCAATATTCTGGGCAACTTGTATGTTGATGTTGGGACACTGTTAATAAAATTTTCCATTCCTTTTCTCACGAGGCCCAGAGCTCCGATTACTATTGGTACAGTCTCAGTCTTCATTCCCCACATTCTGTTAATCTCGATCTCCAGGTCCTTGTATTTGGACAATTTCTCGATAAACTTCAATTTTGATTTTGTTCTTTTTGCATATCTTCCAGTGCACACATGTCACTAACTTGTTACGTTTGTGGGTATATTTAATTTTTTCTAGCTCCGGACATCCTGAGATAATATGGTCAAAAATTTCACCATATTTTCCTCAGATCATGCATTTCGGGTTAGTTCCAGCCTTGATTATGTGACAATGATAAGATGTAGTTGCGATGATTTGGTCCTAAGCTGCAATAATTAGGTCTTCTGTTTCAGCTTTCAACCCGGTGCTTTCTCAGTCACTGATGTCTTTTCTGTTGGTTCATATCTGCTTATTTCGTTCTTTTTAGTGATTTGCCATTCAACGCTTTGTCTGCCCAGTTATTTTGTAATTTCATTTGGCCATGTTGTTTTGCTTTCTGTTTTACTCGTTTGGCGTAGATGGTATTTGCTTAGGTTTTTTGCTGATAGGATTTTAGGTATGTTAAGCTGTTTTTTAAAGTGTACAGCTTCTTTGTTGATGGAGCGGATTTGGTGTTTTACTATCTGTAGGAGAGATTAATTGGTTTTTGTGAAGTATGCTTCTAATCTAATTGTTGCAGATTTAGAGTTTTGGATTATACCTCGGCCTCCTAAAGTTCTTGGTACGTACTGCCTATCAACATCGGATTTCAGGTGGTGCATCCTCATTTGGGTAAGCATTTTTCTGGTTTTGGCGTCCAATCATTTAATGTCATTCAACTTCCACTTAATAATGTTTAAGATGTATGTTACTACGAGTATAGCTAAGGTATTGATAGCCTTCATCTTATTGACCCCATTAATTCCGCTTTTATTATTATTATTATTTCCTTTGCTTTCTGGTGTGTACACATTTCATTCCGGGTCCCGCTCAGAGACCTAATATCAGAAATGGCATCATGGCATTTTCCACTAACCAATTTAAAACACACACACACACACACACGCGCGCGCGCGCATTTTACGTAGATAAAGCCTATTGTCTGGTGTAGGTTGTACTCGTACGAACAATATTTTGTCTATATTAAAGCATAGGCTTCCAGGAATACTTTCAACGAGTCTACTGGAATGTTTTCCAACCAATCCGAGGGGTCCAACTCAACAGGGATTGTTGATGTTGCCATGTGCCGCATTTTTGAGATTTCGCTTTCAAGGTCCATGTATTTTGATAGCTTTTTGAAGATTTATTATTATTATTATTATTATTATTATTATTATTATTATCCTGATATCTCTCGTTTGCATTTCTTTTTCGCGAGTTTCTTATTGTTCGTAACACTTTAATACTTACTTTCGTATCGAAATGTCTGTGGTTCCCAATAATTTTGATCTTACCCTCAATGTTTATTTCGACTTTTCTTTAGCCGAGTACATATATAGATCACCGGGAGATTAATGGAATTTCGAAAGGAGGAGTCTGACTTCTCAGTTCTTTTCTTTCGTGCTAATGCTATCATTTATTTAGAGCCGTTAACATTTTTTTTTCATTTAATAATTTGATGCATTTTCCTTTTCTAAATGTTGGTGTTTTCAATAACGTTTATAGATTTAGTTTAGAGGATGCTATTTATATATTTTGGTCACACATCTGATTGTCGGTAGTGTCGTAGGATTTTGTTTTTGTGTGTAGATTTGAAAACGAGATCTGATCTTGATTTTAAGTGTTTATTTTGTTCTAAAAAAGATAATTATAGTTATTTTCTTCTAGTCGAAGATTACTTTTTGTTTTAAATCATTTTACCCCAACCAAGGTAGTAAAGCCCCTTAGACACAAGGGGTTACTGAGTAGGAGAGAATATGAGATAAAGGAAACATTATTAATGAGAGAGAACAATAAAACTACTGGAAGATAACGATTAACATTGCATTTAAATTATAGTAAATCAAAGTCGACTGGGAAGCAAGATGGCGGAAGAGAGTTCTACAAAGGTGACGTGCGAGATAAGAAAATGTTAGCGTGGAGCTTATATATGATAAAAAGATAGTTTTGTGGTATGCCATATTTATGGGTAAAAGTATTCAGTATAGACGATAGAGCGTATCTATATATAAAAGTGGATACCGAGGTGAATAGTAAGCGGCGACAGCCTCTTTCATGACACATGGCTCAGTGGATAAAAGCTTTGGTTGAAGTAATCCAGTGACTTGATACAAACAGTTGTAAGTTCAATACCTGGCCACAGCAGGGGGGGGATAAAAAATCTTGGATAGTTGAGTTACTAAGGGCAGGTAACTGAAACAGAGATATCCAGAAAAGGCATGTGGTGGACGAAATAAAGGGTTCGATTCGAAATTCCAACGTATATCACTTGAAGAAGGCCGTAGTGTATAACGGTCGAAACGTCGTAAATATGACAAATATGACAGCAGTCCGAACAATGGAAATAATGGAAATCTGTTTCATGCTTTAAACACAATCTTCAGAGCTGAAAATTGCGTTCAAGCATGAAACACACTGCAGGATCCATTTTTATACTTTTTGTCTATACGTTATTAAAGTAAGATATATATATATATATATATATATATATATATATATATATATATATATATATATATATATATATATATATATATATATATGGATTTAATCCGACATAATTGCTTATTGCTCTAAACGTTACGCGTGTTTGAGTTGACATTTATTTTTTTATTCTTTTAAACTGCAAAATTACGATCAGCCAGCCTAGATCGGGAAATCTAACGAAAGAAAAATGTGATGTGGCCCCCTCCCATAGGAATAAAAACTGTACTAAATTTTTTCCATCAGAGAAATCATTCCTATAGTTGAATTGTGCCGTTACGTATGACCGTCAAGTAATTTTCTGTTACCTATCTATGCAATGGTATCTCACGTCGTGATATTTTAGAATCTCTCCATTAGCCTCATTTTCGTATCCGAAACGTAAACTAAACAACAATGATTTTTAAATGTTCTTTTTTTTTTAATCCGACATTATTTCTGATTACTATAACCGTTACAACAACAACAACAACAACAACAACAACAACAACAATAATAATAATAATAATAATTGTTCCCACGAGTCCAGCCCACACCTTACGAAGGACTATCTATGTATCATATGTGTATGCGTTTTTTTTAGTGATTACACTTGTTTGATATGCGATCCCTGTTTTTACTTTTGTAAATACTGAAATTAGGCTCAGTCAGATTAGATCGAGAGAGCCTTCTAAAGAAAAAATATACTGCCCTGCCTTGAACTCATAATTAATATCTCGCAGGACCAAATTCTCGTTGAAGAGCGGCCCTAGACTATTTCAATTCCTCCAAATCCCCCATACTCACGAGTAGAGGAAAATGGAAGAATGTTAAATAAAACAACTTGAGTGAAGCTAAGGATGAATTATTCTAGGGTTATTTCGAGTCTACAATGCGTTATGACTGTATAAAAAATATTATACACCTTAGCTGGAGGCGCCCCCTAGATTTGCAGGCCCTAGGCTTCATCCTACTTAGACTATAGATAAATCCGCCACAGCTATCTCACCATATTCACGAACCCGCGCTTTAATTTACTAGACTAAGGTAGACAGCAATAGCCAGTGAAAACTGTTGGTTGTTTTTGTTTAGTGGCATGTCAACCGCTATGAGTTATTTAATGCCATATTTAAAATATTCTGTAAACAATTTTATTTTTATTTATTTTTGGAGATAATAATTGTTTTAGCAATGCAAGTCTTACTAATTAACCGATAGCTGGGGTTACAGGTGAATTCATACCTTTCCCAATGGTATTTGCCCGGAAGTGAATATAACGAAACCAAATAGAATTGGAACTCGGCTCTTCCGTTAACAAGTCCAAGCCATTATCCATAAAAAAACCCTTACACATCCAAGCTTAAGACAACTGTACAGTATTAAATAAGAATTAGATGCGATTTCTTAAGACAACGAGAACAATCTTGACTCGTAGATTAAATAAAGCTCACATAACCTTACGACAGACACTTGATGAAGGCCGGAGGTACATGGCTGAAATATTAGGATAATAACAACAAAGATGAGGACGAAAGTCTGCATGCAAATAAAGATAATTACTCATCTCAGAAATTCAGACAGAAATTTGTGAAAGTTATTTTACGGACCCATAGATATTATGGCTATTAACACAAACAATGACGTTAAGAATTTCCTTACATCAAAAAACATTTACAGTTAAAGAATCATTAAAATCGCCGACAGCAGTCATGTCGGGTGGGGTCTTGGAATTCTGATATTAATGCAATTAAATGGACTCTTCTGTCTCAAAGATTTGTATTCTAGAATATTTCAAAAGTTATTTTTGTTTCATTTGTTTTCATTTCCTTTATATTTTATATTTTTTATATTTTTATCAAACGATGTAATTATTCTCATCTGCTTAAAACTAACGAAAATTTACCTGTCATTTCTGACAGAAAAGATACGGACAGATTGACGCCAATTTTAAATCACATCTATTCCTTATAGCAATCCCTTTCGTAAATAATTACTGTCTGCGAAAAGAGGCAACAACAACAACAATAATAATAATAATAATAATTATTCCCACGAGTACAGCCCACACCTTACGAAGGACTATCTATGTATCATATGTGTATGCGTTTTTTTTGTTTTGTTTTTGTTTATTGGTCAGTGGAACATGTCATTATGCCTTAAGTCTCTGTGTAGACACCAGAAATCAAAGGAAATAATAATAATACTAATATCGGATATCTGAAAGTTATAACACCTAGCAACAAAACGAGGGCATATGCATCAATGTTAATAACACAATAATAATTTCATATATATATATATATATATATATATATATATATATATATTGAGCAAAAGGTCTCAAAACAACCCCTCCTTCCATTCTTTATTATGTCAGAGTGATAATAACTTAAATGTTTATAGCAGAAAAGTTTTTTTTAAAATCTCGTAAATTAGAATTGTTAAGATCTACAATTTGAAAAATCTTTTAAACCCATTAAAATATACTCCAAACAGAACACATAAGTTACCTCTCTTGCATAACTGGTAAATATTTTGAATTTTACGGTGTTCACGCACACCTATCCAGAGACACACAACCCCTGAAGATGATTAAATCCTGAAGAAATTAATCCATGGAG
>CAHIKZ030004328.1:1727500-1785000 GCA_903632075.3 Acanthosepion pharaonis | reverse complement strand
ATTAAAAATAGTCCTATGCCTTTAACGATCCATATGAACGCAGGCCAATTTTTTTTTATTTGGTGAATTTTTGCACGTATTTGTCTACATCACGCGAATAACCAGGCCAGCACGTTTCCAATTTTAATCGTCTCTGTGTTACTTTTATTCCACAATGAATATCATCGTATACACTTTTTATAACGTATCTTCTTAAACTCTATGATGGTATGAAAACATCAGCATTTCATATAAGACCCTCCTCTATAGTTAACCTGTGCCTCATCTCTTTATAGAGTCTCTTTAGCTTAGATCAATCACTCCATTTTTTTCCTGCATGCAATCTTGCTTAATATCGTATCCGGTAACGTTTCAAATGCAAGACGATCTATGAGTAATCCACCTGTTTCAATCCAGTGCAATATTTTATCTTCTGAATTGTCTGATCTTTCTAATGGTTCATTGCGTATCTACATTTAGAATATTGTTTCCTTTTATATATTCAATATCGCAGTCAAAAGTGATGAGATTTATGGCCAATCTTAAAATTCTAGATGTAACTTTAGGTATCTCCTTCTTGTGGGGAAAAATAAAGTCTAAACGTTTATTGTCAAATTTAAGCAGAAACTTCCTGCCTAATAAAAAAAAAATGGTGGGCTCTATCAGTGATCCATATGATAGCTAAAGCTTCTTTTTCAATATTTGAATATTTATCCTCGGCTGACGTTAACCTTCTTGAAAGGTACATTCAATGGCGGGCCGTGGTCTTGGCCCAAGTTAGGGGCAAGAGCTCGTCTCAGCGCCCGCCCCCCACCAAAACTAGTGGCCAACAAGCTGAGATGGATCAAAAAAGGATTTTTTTTAGAAATTCAAATACAAATACTTCTTTGCGATTATTGACGCGATATAATTTTCTTCCAGATTCCCAAAATACAAAAACAAATACAAATACTTCTGAAACTAGGCAACTATCTAAATATAAATGCTTTTCCACATAAATACAAATGCTTTGAAAAATTATTTATATACACTTCAAATACATTTTTATTTTGATCCTCTACTTCAAACAAGCACTTTGCATTGACAAAGCCTTAATTAAATGATGTCAAGACTTGAGCCATTGACTAGTCAAATAACACCATCCACACTTATGCGTCCAAATTCAAAGCCACATTGATTTAGGCATTGCTGACTCATTGTACTTTGTTTTTTATTAATTTTAGTTTGCTGAAAGAGAGCCCACATGACGCCATTGTGACAACATGCGCAAGACTATTTGTAAATTCGGAAACACATCATCACCATAAGATATTTTAAAGTTAAAAAGCTCGATTTTTTTAATGAAGGTCAAGGTCTTTTCTTTTTCGTATTAAAATTCGTCAGTCTGTAATTTCGCGACCGGCCTCTATTCCATGAAAAATCCCCCTCATCTGCTACAGCAGCTACTTTGCATTTTACTACCGTTTCTTTGTTCGAGTCAATGAAGCTTTCAGTATCCAAGAGGAACCCAAATTTTTCGTGTTATTGACTCAACTTTGTAAATCAATCTTTCAGTTCTGTATTCAACCTCCAAGTTTACAACCATTTATTCTCTCACATTTAGCGGCTCATCTTTCGTTTCCTCTGCATCCATTCTTTTTTCTTTTTTCTTTTTTGACACACCATTCTTTGTTCACCAAAGTCAATACCCCATTCTATGCATTTTCCTCGACCTTTTCAATTGAATTTTTACAGTGTTTTACGTTCACTCATAACGGATTGTTGTAAACTTTGAATGTCAGATCAAACTTCATTGAAGTTCATTCTAGAGCACTGAAGTCGTTTCTACACTCGGTCAATGAAAGTCAGGACGTTGTCCCAGAACTTCAGAATAGTTAGAAAGCTGAAAGTTTACATGTTGTGCAGCAAGCAGTTGGCGTCGCTTCTTGTGTGGACAAATACTGAAGTGTCACTTCTCATATCCTTCAACAATTTAGTTTTTACAACGTGAACAGCATCGCGCCTAGCATTCGATCTTGTATTCAGGGAGCCGCTTTACAGCCCTCACTGTTCTTCCCTTCAATTTCTCCCACCGCATTGTTGTGCTGGAGAAAAATTGTAGAATAAATGAAAAACTCCAAAAAATGGTATAACAAACACCTGTTCGGATGCTGCATACATTCCTGTGAGGTTCAAAGAATGTTTGTCACAATTCACAAAGATTGTTTTTAGGTTTCTCTCCGATATTCTTTTCTGGACATCGGACATCTTCGCTGCCATTTTTGTAGCATTGTCATAGTCTTTCCATGACAGTCGTTCAACTGTCCGAATGCTCTATATTTCCGAGCGCTTTCGGCTTTTCGGCTACACAACCACATGCTTATCCAGACGTCTTACATTACACCTATCTGATCACAGCTCCATCAGAACACATTTAAACACACACTCAGATTTACCTGACACTATTAGGAACATACTAGTAGAAAACACAAATATATTGAACTGCATCCACTTGCAAAAAAGACTAAAAATAATGGAAGCTCTAATAATAAAAAGAAAAAGCCAACTCTTAACAATATTAACTATGAACAAAGCCACAATGTGCTAACCGTATTCGGAAATTAAAAACATCACTACCACACACTGAACATACACAGAACGCACCCACTCTACTAAGCTGATAATCGAATCATCCTTGATAATGGCTAAAGGTATAGCCGAAAGCGCTCGGAAATATAAAACATTCGGACAGTTCTTACACACCCTTTGTCCAGAAAAGAAAGCTCTTGTCAGAACACAAGAAAAATTAAATAAAAAGCTCAACCGTAGTACCTTGTCTGTCATTTTTAATGAAACATGCATAAAGGAAGGATTGCTGCCTAAATATACAACTATATATATATATATATATATATATATATATTGGCTGGCCACTCATATCCGAGGATACCCATATAATTGGGCGGCTTGCAGAGGTATTTTTGTATTTGTTCAACACCTGCAGAGTCCATCTGTAGTTTATACTGCAACTATGCTGATTGGATCTTAGTTACAGTTCCTGGGAGATAACACGTTATCTAGCGTGATCAACTTTCTGAACGAGGCCTGCACGCTCAAACCCTCGCTCACGATGACTTGACACTTCGTGCTATCACAGCCAACGACGACTTCCTATGACTAAAAATAGTGAAAATATTATTATTCGGTATGTTCAGCTGATGTATATAATACCCTCACCCCCCAGGAAAATGAGAAGCCAAAGCTAAAAAGGAAGTGGTTGATTGTTCGGATTTTTCTGAGCTTTGTGATTGCATTTATGTTCACTTTAAGTGTAATATTCACCATCGTAAGCAATGGATTTCACCTGATCCCCAGCGGTTTAATTATTCATGGACTTGTGAGATACATTTTGTTTGAGTTAGTCAGCAATAAGAAATTGAAACCGCACCCTCCAAAAATCTCAAATCAAAATGTTTTATAAATTCTCTGAAACATTTGTACGTCGATTTTGTCTTGAATTGTGTATTATAGCTTTAATGTGAACAAACTGAATTTTATATTTCCTGTTTGACACAGAAAACATGACTGAAACTGTGATGTTATTTGTGATATAGCCAAGGGATTTATATAACTTTATGAAGGGTATTCATCGAACATTACCAACAGATATATTTTGAAAGTCGCTAATGACGGCCTAATGTAAATGTATGTTTGTATTTCACTTTAATGAATACAAGAGGAGGGATATATTTTATATTATTATCGAGCTGAAAATAGGCTCTGTTGGTGACGAAGAACGATGTCAACTGGTTCAATATTTGTTCTTTTCTATCGATATAAAGGCCATGATGTTTTCAAACCAATGTGGAATGCCAACTGACTGACAACGTCGAGTTGGTGTGATCTTTACACAAAGGTCAGTAACAAAGGAAAGAAAATACCAAAATATGTCGTTGATGTTTGATTGTACTCTTCAAAAGTTAAGGAAATAAATAGATTGATAGATATTGATCGCCTATACTTTTGCTTGAACGTTTTTTTTTAAATTTGCTGATGAAAAACGTTTCTTTGTTAATAGGCATATTAGCTAATGTCAGTTTGGTTGAATGAGAAGATATTAATGTTTGGCAGATTTCGTTCTCAGCTTCTTCTATATGTTGGCTAAGGGATATTTTTCTAGTGTGCAGATCCTTAAATTGTTAGCGATGAACTGCCTATATTTGTCGATGTGAACGGACGGTTTGACCAATAAAGTGTTCCTGGCAATCCTGCGTGTAATACTGTATATTAGGTTCTCTGAGTTGCACGACAAATTATTTTTAATTTTAGATTTGTATCCATCTTTGAATTTAAATGTGTGTCCTTATAATAGGGAGCTGAAGGTACTGCAGTGAGACGGTTGCATCTTTCACCTGAGTCTCTTTTATTTTGGTCTGCAGTTTTGCACTCGTCTGTATAATTGGTCTTTGGATTCCCGTATCCATTCAACAATATATATATATATATATATATATATATATATATATATATATATATATATATATCGGTGTCTATGTGTATGGAAAGTGCATTCACTTTTAATTGTGTATGTATGTAGGTGTTGGTTCCTCACTTTTTCATAAAGGTCCGTGGAGATGTTCCCTGTCTCGTCACCTTTTTTTGTGTGCGTGTGTGTGCGTATATATATCTAAATATGTCTGGGTGCTTATGTATTATAATCTGATTGTGTTTGTGTTGTTTTACGCGTGACTTTAAGACCCCATTCACACACTTGGAATTAAAATGTATAAATATATATTGTCGGATGACCGGATGACGAAGCGTCTGTTCTAACGTAATTTCAACGAAGAAATAAATTGAATAACATGTATTTCTTCTTTTCTCCTCATTAATTTAATAATTTTTAAACTTAATAGTGTTTAAATTTGGATTTTAAAAGTGGCAGTTTTTAATTTTAATATGAAATTTTATCATATAATTTAATAATGGTTAGAATAAATTCTTTTTTTAATATTACCCGTAGTTTAAAGATCTGATTATCTATTATAACATGACGTCGTTGTCAAGCTTTTAAATTTTCCTATACTTGTATTTTGATTGGCCATTCTAGCTGTTGTAACAACGTTTTCCCCTTGCGAAGGATCGTTAATTAATTTGAAACTTTTAAAACCATTTATTTTACATTCGACATCATCACTTGATAAGACACCGAGGGTGTTGAAACAAAATGGCTATTTTTTAGTGATTTTATAACATATTTATGTTATAAATTTTTGTTAAAAAAATAATTATATATATATATATATATATATATATATATATATATATATATATATATATATATATTTCATTTTTTCTGTCAAGGGATGAGTTTAGATGCTTTATAATAGAAATAATAAATGATAATGTTTTATTTTGAAGTAAAACTAATGAAAATAAACTCGTATTTAACAATTAAATTCTATGGAACATTGATGTACACTATTAAAATAAGTCATGATAAACCATTTTAAAATATGGGAGTAATTTGGAAATTTCAAAAAGTGCATTTTCCTTTAATGAGATCCATGTAGTTGATGTTGATCTGCGAGTTTTTTTTGTTTTGTTTTGTTTTTTTTTTTTGTTGTTTTTTTTTCATATTCATATTCATTTTTTTTTCATCCATGTCAATAATAATCCAAGAAAACCACTTTTCACAATATCGACTTTATTATGGGTTTTTGATAGCACGTGAGACACACCACTAAAACCCGATTAATCCTTCCTTTATATATAATCCTTATATAATTTATATATTAAATTAATTTTATTATTATTTTTAATATTTTATATTACTTAATTTGTAATAATATATTAATATTTTATTAATATTTAAAATTAATATTATTTATTATTCATATATTAGATTAATTTATATAATAAATTATAATCTTTATATAATTTTCCTTTATATATATATATATATATATATATATATATATATATATATATTCTTCCTTTATATATCCTTCTCAGTTTTATTCAACTTTTACAATCAAAACATACGGTAGCGTAAATTGTGCGGTAACTTACATCACTTGAACTCGTTTTCTGTTAGTTTTATAGTTGTTTTTCTATTTTTAGTATTTTAATATGGTGTAGATTACTGTAGAAATTCCAATTCTCAGTTGGAACAACGTTCCGAAGTGAAATTGTTTTATGGACCAAGTGCCGGACGGACACGATACACGCTTAGGCGATCGTCTCTTCCAATTCATTAAAGACTCGGCAGAAGATGTTCCCACAGAAAGTTGTCGATTTTTTCTGCGGTAGTCTGGTTGCTAACCAAGGTTATAGGAACCAGTCGGTTCTGCTATTTAAGCCATATATGGGGGACGGGAGAGAAGAAGAAATGAATACTTACTTTTCCCAAGGTCTGTTGCGCGTAAGTGAATGCAAAGAACCCTACTGGAATTCGAACTCGGACCTCCGATTTCTCAGTCCGAGCAGATATCTGTTACACCACAATGTGCATCTTTGTGTTAATAAATAAATCATAAAAAGTATACTCTTTTTTTTTTATCATCATGATTTAAATGTGTCGCAGAAGTTTGACTTTAGGTTCAAGTGTGCCGGGAGTTTCAAAAGGTTGAAACTAAGCAAAGGAAGTAAACTAAAGATTGAACTAAATAAAGGACTAGGTTGCAAAAAATGTTTTCCCTTCAAGAGCAACCCAGAAGGAATTATTCAAAGCAAACCATATTTGTTTTCAGAAATTAACTGATATGTGTCCGAAGTCTTTGACGAAATAATCTTGTTTGTTTATAGATTATAGTCAGTTATGTGCTATGCGTGATACACGCGTAGGCGATCATGTATCATTCGATACATGACTGACGATGCAGATTTTTTTCCCCGCAGTAGGTTGCCATTTTTTCTGCGGTAGACCAGTTGCCATCCAAGGCTATTGAACCCAAAACTATTTATCCATAGCTGGGGAAAAAAGAAAAAGAATTCATATCTTTTCCAATCGTATTATTTGCCCGTAAGTGAATGTAATGAATTCGACTAGAATTCTTAACATGGCTCCCCGATTCTTCAATCCGAGCCGCTATCTATTACTCCACCGTACCTCCTTGTAGATAATAACAGATACAAAAACAGATTTTAAAAAAAAGAACAAGCTGTTAACCATGTTCCCCATAGTCTATGAATATAGAATCCAGCGCTGTACATAATCTGTTCAATGAAACAACGTTAAAGATTAATACTCACGAGTCAGACACTCTACTGAATCTGCATATATCGCCAATAGCACCAGCAGCAGCAGCAGCAGCTGTTCTGTAATTCTTCAGGTTTCGATAGCAAAGGCTGGCAGTGAATATTCGGAAAAAAAAATGTCCGCCTTTATACACGTCGCATTGAATATTTTGAGCCTTCTGATTGGTTAACCCTTCGATTGGTGAACTATAAAATGAGTCAGCTCATTTTGGCTGGCTCACTAGTACTAGCTACCCAAAAATTCCAACACAAGCTCAAGAAAGGTTTTTAAAAAATCTAAAAATCTGAATCTTTTCCCATATTTATTTATATTTTATGTGAAGTTTTCTCTTAGAAAGTCACCCACTGAATAAAAGACGAAAAAGTTAATGTGTAAAGGATAATATATAGAGGGTGTAAATAAACATTAAGATGTTGACAGAATCAAATATATGTTTGTTTACTATTAAATATTGATTATGGCAACAAACCCTACCGAAATGCACAGACTCTTTATTAAGACTCTCGATTACTTAAGCTGGTAGTCATCAGTTACACTAATAAAAACACGATTAACGTTTACTTTAAACTTATTATAATTCTGCTTGCCCCTCCATTAGTTCCTTAGCACGTACCCCATAAATGATGGACTATTCTATTTTGATGGGGTGGAAAGTCGGGAAAGACATATCAGAGACGCTACTTAGTCTCAGGGAATAAATGATTAAAGAAAGAAAGAAATGTTTAACGTCTGTTTCAGTGAAATGGAAAAAGTTTTCAATTTCAAATCATTTCATTTCTACCCACTTTTTTTCTATGATTATTAATGTCATTTATGTATTTTGTTAAAGTTGTTAAGCTCAAATATTTAACGCTGCAATAGGGGAATTTCTACGGATATTTTATTGTTGTCGAATTCGCCATGAGCTTATTCAACTCGCCTTGAGCTAAAGAATTAAGATTCATCAGAAAATTCAAAAAGGAAAACCGTGAAATTTTTACGGGTATTTCTAGTAAGAGTTAATATCGGATTACAAATAAAATCCAATAATTCCTTAGAAATTACATTTTTTTTCTTTTCGAATACGAAAATAAATTTCTCAGTTTCGGGGCCCGAAATGTGCCAAGGAGAAATACGCATTTCTTAAGAAGGGAAAATCAGCCTTTTGTTATTAAATCTGTCGTGACTGAGCGGTCTAAGGCATACATATCCTAAAGATTGTTTCCACAAAGTTTGAACCCTGCTGAAAGGTACTATTTCTGCAAGACTCGCCAATGCTCAGTCCGGTAGACGTCAGGTAAACTATTTAAATAATATTAGCATGTC
The DNA here is from genome assembly GCA_903632075.3 of Acanthosepion pharaonis. NCBI lineage: Eukaryota > Metazoa > Mollusca > Cephalopoda > Sepiida > Sepiidae > Acanthosepion > Acanthosepion pharaonis. The sequence goes on along the minus strand of CAHIKZ030004328.1, from coordinate 1,776,476 downwards.
TACTCAAATAGGTATATCCATTAAATATAACGTTTATAGAAATTAGAAATAACGATGTTCTGGAAAAAATTATTGGAATTGTCCTATCGGCAATGAAATTAATTACACTTTTTTCTTCATTTTTCAGGAATTATTAGTAACCAGTTTGGTACAGGTCGGTTCGCTGAAGACAGGGGTATTAAATTTCATATCAATTGTTTAACCATCTGCAATACTACATATATTAAAAAATAACATATTCACTTTAAATACAGAAGGTGTCGTAAAAATGAAGAAACACTATGCATTTCTTATATTCCTTTCCTGTTAACCAGTGGTTGTTGTCAAACATAAATTGAAATTAACCATCACTAAATAAATCTCCATTTCAATTTCATTCGCTTGTATATTTTAATTCAATGACATACTTAAAAATATTTCTACAAAATTAAAAACAAAAAAAAAATCTTAAAATATAATTGTATTTCAGAATAATTTTGAAAAACGTAAATAAAATCTGATAATTATTTGATTCCTTTGTGGTTTAGACATTTTCTTAGCCCTAACTTTATAATTTTATTGCTCATACCAGGGTAGGAGTTATCGAGACTGAGTGGTAGGGGAATGTATTATTCCAATTTCTTATTGCAAATTGTGTTTACGTATACATTCATTTGTGTGCGTATTAAATGGCACAAAACATGTATGTCACTCACGTACAACACAGATATTGACATAATCATTACACAGGCGCTTGCAAATCACATGCTGTGTACAACAGACAGAGAATTAGCACTTCTTTTTCTATATAGATCTTCTCATTAAAATTTCACGCCTTAGTACATCTCCTACAGTATGGGACTGGGGTCATTACCCGGCGCCTAAGACGTCCTCAAAAAGCGAAGTGTCGTGGAAGCTTGATCATTTTTGTCAAGGTTTTGCCGGTAAACCCATTTCAAACTTTGACCTTGCGGGGGCACTGAAAAATAACTTCTTAAGCAAAAACTTGTACCTCTTTACCCTTAACCTATCCTTATCATCATAAAGCTCATTTTATTCAAATTTTCTGTCATTTATTTTCCCTTGCCCTTCTCGGGTCAGCGTAGAGATTTCATGTCGCAACACGCAGGAATGTCTGGTCAGTTAAACAGATAAACACTGACCTCACATTTGGTACAACTCTACAGGGTAGCCTTAATGTTTATATGCTGTACAGGATATCCATATTTTTTTTAAATACCGTACTGGATAGCCATATTGTTTTTATACACTTGGTTTCTTTTGTTAAATGGTTTTCTGTTTTTTTATAATATTCAGATGACATATTTATTGTCAGAACATAATTTGTATCTCCAGTTGTCGTTTGTTGGGGAAAAGTGTCATTTGAAATAGACATTTTTGACGAATTGTCATGAATAAAAGCGGTTATTGATGCTTTACTTCAAGATATTTTATTCTTCTAATTACAGAACAAACCTCGTTATCCGCGATTTCTCTGACCATGGTTTCAGTTATCCCCGGTCAATCGAAGAAATAATTGGTAAGTTTTATTTAATTATTAATTTTAAATGTTTTATTTAAGTATTTTATGTTTTTTAGTATTTGTTATTTCATTTTTACAATGATATTCATCCTGAAAAGTCTCGTGAGCCAGTCGAGGTAGAGATTTACAGAGTAAGAAGTATATTTCATGCATACCCGTAGGGAAGATAGCGGTTAACCCTAAACTTAAACAGGTTAAGATTGTAATGATTGTAGAAGGATTTTTTCGGTTCTACAAATCAGCTGTTCGTGGAAAGAAGTTGTATGAGTGGAACTTAGATCTCACCAGGGGGGGATACGAAGGGAATGAGGGTGGTTGGCATCGCAGGTTTTAGCCATGTTGGTTAGAACTGGTAAAATAAGGAATTTAGTTCGTCTAAAAAACTTCCATGGAAATAGCGATCAGCAAGAGTCAAGCGATGTTTCGTCTGTGTGAAAGGGGTTTTAAGGCGGAAAATAATGTCTAACCCACAAGGAGCGGGAAACGCTTTTGAATTCTATCGAGACTAGAAAGTTAAAACTAGGCAGCTCCTGTATAATTAGAAAAAAAAAAAGAATTAAAGTTTTTATTGTAAGTGAAAAGGGGGAAGTTTTCAAGAAAATAAAGAAACTAAAAGAAAAGTCATGTGTTGATGTTGGTAGAATTTACAATAAGAATGGATAGTATATGTACAATCAGTTTGTTATGTGTCATGCATGATACTCGCCTAGGCGATCATGTACATGACTGACTAGGCAGATTTTTTTCCTGCAATAGGTTGCCATTATTTCTGCGGTAGACCAGTTTCTATCCAAGTCTATAGAACCCGTCTATCCTGCTATTTACCCATAGCTGGGGGGAGAGGAAGAGGATTAATAACTTTCCCAAGGGTATTAGCACGTAAATCAATGTAATGGATTCATCTGGAATTCGAACTCCGAATGCACAATCCGTGCCGCTACCCTTTACTCGACCGTGCCTCCACGTATGTATAATAATGTTGCAATTGATATGTTTTCCTTTATAATTATTATTCATCTCAAAGTTATCCATGGTGCTATAATACAGGATGTGCTTTAACATCCCTACATGCATACAAACATACACACCAGCTACTTTCTGAAACTAAGAAGAAAACAATATTCTATTCTTCGCCTCAATTTCAGACAAAATAAGTTGTAGCTTTTGTCTAAAATTTTTACTGCCAACCACATTAGGTTAAAACACGGTGTTTCGTACGACCACTAATTAAAATACGTCGAGCCTGATCAGTACCTAAATGGGTCACCACTTGGGAATGCCAGGTGATTTATTCTTAGATGTGCTTCTGGTTTAATGGATATGGTCTCAGAAATATTAGTCGGAAAGCCGAGTTCCATTTCCCTCTGGATTACGCGCAAATTCCCTTGTGAAAGTTATGGATACACATCTTCTCCAACCAGCTATGGGTTAAATAATAAGACTTGTATCACGAAACCATTATTATCGCCTCACAAAAAATGATTACAATCTAAAAAGATATATTGGCCTAAAATGATCTTCAAAGTGTTGAAAATCCGTAGAAAACAAATCAATCAATCAAGTAGTGTCATTCATTTTTAAAATAAACAAGTAAACTTCATTTTGATTCATTTTTTTTTTTTTAAAGAAATGTGTATGAAAACAAGAAAAAAATAATATTTGCAGGATAGCAATAGATATAAACATTTTATGAGAGGATGGGATAAAAAAATATATCAAATCAAGATACTCTAAAATAGTTAACATCTTATTTAGCCTCCGGACAGGTTGTGGCGCCCTGCTTGATACACTGCCAAATTTATAAATTTCAAGTATGTATTAATAATGAATAACAGTAAACAAATTAAAACTGAAAAGATTACGTCAAAGAATTATGAGAATTTAATGTATTTTTTTTCAGACGAGCGGAACTTCTGCCAAAAACGTTCATTATATAACGAGCTTTTATATAGAATTAATCAAAAACGTTCAGGCGGTTTATCTGCTTTTGGGTTTTTTTTTCAGCCTCTACAAGGCCCGGGGCCACTTGAGGTAGAAGGTTACCGAATAAGAGGTAAAGCTTGTGCGGATATGTCTGGAAGATAAGGGTTAACCCTAAACTGGAATAGGTAAAGATTGTAGTGATCGAGGAAACAACCTCTTGGGAGTCGGTTCCAGGAGGCAGTGGTTGATAGGAGAGAAGCTGTTTGAATGGATCTTACATCTCACATCCATGAAGTGAAATGACGGTGGTTCTTTACAATGTGCGTGGAATGGCGGGTCTCAGCCGTGAAGATGGAACTAAAGTTTCTTGGAACTAAGGAATGTCATTCATCTTAACACTATCGATAGAAAATATGATAGAGCAACGAGAGGGTTGCAACGTTTCATCTGTGAGAAATGATTGTAGGTTAGCAAATCATCGTCTACAATGACGCGGACCCACTTTTGGACTATATCAAGAGTGGAAAGCGAAGAGTGGGCAGATGGCGCCCCTATAGAGCAGCTGTACTCCATTTTCGGCCTGATCTGGAGCTTGTAAAAGTAGAGGAGAGCAGCGGGGGAGTGATATACTTGCTGTAGCGGTGTAGGGAAGCGACCAATTTTCCCAGAATCTTTAGCGATGGATCGTATGTAGGAGTTCCACTTTAGGTTTAGGTTGAATTTAAGTCACAATAGGCGCTCAAGTCAAGGGACCTCCCTAAGGGAATATCAGTTCATCAGAATTGGGGAAAGTTCTGGATCCGTTCAGCGATGGTGCAAGGTCACTCATTTGATTTTCTAGACATTGAATGTGTTCCACTAGAACGAGGTCAAAGGAGAGATCAGTTACAAAGCTCAGGTCATCGTGAGTTTAGGAGTTTCGTGTTGAAACACTCATCCAACATTTGGCTCAGATAAAACCAGATACGTCACTTGAATTTTCTTGGTTAATTCAGTAATAGGTATATATGTAAAGAAAATAACTTGGTTCTTTAACGTTAGTTGGTAACCAGTCTACCGCAGAAAGAAAAGACAATCTCCGGCGGGAAAATATTCTGTCTCGTACAGTGGTTCACAAATTAATTTTCTCTGCGCCGCATTTTCGGAATGACATTTTATGTGATAAGAAGTACATGTAAAAATAATTTTAAAAAAAAGAATGAGTGAGTTAAAGGGAGATAACCGCGGATTTGTCCGAATGTTAACATAGATAACTATCTCCATCAATATACTTGATATAATGCAAAGATATCACAATAATAAAATCGCTTAATAATTATTTATAACTATTTATACTGGGACTCATGCATGCAATTATAAGTAATCTATAAGTATATATTTTATATTTTGAAATCATATTTATTTTTGACATATGAATTTTTTAAAACTGTTTCTTAATGTTTGATTGTCTTTCAATCATTCTACCTCACCTGGTATCCTCTTCCACCTCACCTGCTATCCTCTTCCGCCTCACCGGCTATCTTCTTCCGCCTCATCCGCTATCCTCTTCCGCCTCACCTGCTATCCTCTTCCGCCTCACCTGCTATCCTCTTCCGCCTCATCTGCTATCCTCTTCCGCCTCATCTGCTATCCTCTTCCGCCTCATCTGCTATCCTCTTCCGCCTCATCTGCTATCCTCTTCCGCCTCATCTGCTATCCTCTTCCGCCTCATCTGCTATCCTCTTCCGCCTCATCTGCTATCCTCTATCTCTTCCGCCTCATCTGCTATCCTCTTCCGCCTCCATCCTATCCTCTTCCGCCTCATCTGCTATCCTCTTCCGCCTCATCTGCTATCCTCTTCCTTCCTCATCTGCCATCCTCTTCCGCCTCACCTGCTATCCTCTTCCGCCCTCATCTGCTATCCTCTTCCGCCTCATCTGCTATCCTTCCCTCTTCCGACCTCACCTGCTATCCTCTTCCCCCTCATCTGCATCCTTCCGCCTCACCCTCCTCTTCCATGTTGCTATCCTCTTCTGACTCATCCTCTTATCCCTCTTCCTCCCTCATCTGTTATCCTCTTCCGACTCATCCCTCTTCTGACTCCATCTGTTATCCTTCTTCCTATCCTCTTCCGCCTCACCTGCAATCCTCTTCCGCCTCATCTGCTATCCTCTTCCGCCTCATCTGCTATCCTCTTCCGCCTCATCTGCTATCCTCTTCCGACTCACCTCTGCCTCTCCGGCCCCTCATCTGCTATCATCCTCTTCCACCCTCATCTGCTATCCTCTTCCGCCTCACCTGCTATCCCTTCCGCCTCACCTGCTATCCTCTTCCGCCTCATCTGCTATCCTCTTCTTCCCCATCTGTTATCCTCTTCCCCTCATCTGCTATCCCTCTTCTGACCTCACCTGCTATCCTCTTCCGCCTCACCTGCTATCCTCTTCCCGCCTCATCTGTTATCCTTCCTTCTATCCTCACCTGCCCTCTTCCGCCTCATCTGTTATCCTCTTCCGCCTCACCTGCTATCCTCTTCTTCCTCATCTGCTATCCTCTTCCGCCTCATCTGCTATCCTCTTCCGCCTCATCTGCTATCCTCTTCCGCCTCATCTGCTATCCTCTTCTTCCTCATCTGCTATCCTCTTCCGCCTCATCTGCTATCCTCTTCCGCCTCATCTGCTATCCTCTTCCGCCTCATCTGCTATCCTCTTCCGCCTCATCTGCTATCCTCTTCCGCCTCATCTGCTATCCTCTTCCGCCTCATCTGCTATCCTCTTCCCTCACCTGCTATCCTCTTCCGCTCATTCCGTTATCACCTGCCTCTTCCATCATCTATCCTTCTCTCATCTGCTATCCTCTTCTTCCTCATCTGCTATCCTCTTCCGCCCTCATCTGCTATCCTCTTCTTCCTCATCTGCTATCCTCTTCCGCCTCATCTGCTATCCTCTTCCGCCTCACCTGCTATCCTCTTCTTCTGACCTCATCTGTTATCCTCTTCCGCCTCATCTGTTATCCTCTTCCGCATCTGCTATCCTCTTCCGCCTCCTCTTCCCCTCACCTGCTATCCTCTTCCGCCTCATCTGCTATCCTCTTCCGCCTCATCTGCTATCCTCTTCTTCCTCATCTGCTATCCTCTTCTTCCTCACCTGCTATCCTCTTCCGCCTCACCTGCTATCCTCTTCCACCTCATCTGCTATCCTCTTCCCGCCTCATCTGCTATCCTCTTCTGACTCATCTGCCTCTTCCTTCCTCATCTGCTATCCTCTTCTGCCTCACCTGCTATCTTCCGCCTCATCTATCCTCTTCTTCCTCATCTGCTATCCTCTTCATCCCACTATCCTCTTCTGACTCATCTGCTATCCTCTTCCCCTCATCTGCTATCCTCTTCCGACTCACCTGCTATCCTCTTCTCATCTCTTCCTCTTCCCACTCATCTGCTATCCTCTTCTTTCCTCATCTGCTATCCTCTTCTTCCTCATCTGCTATCCTCTTCCGACTCACCTGCTATCCTCTTCTTCTAGCTCATCTGCTATCCTCTTCCGCCTCATCTGCTATCCTCTTCCGCTCATCTCATCCTGCTATCCCTCTTCCACCTCATCTGCTATCCTCTTCCGCCTCATCTGCTATCCTCTTCCACCTCATCTGCTATCCTCTTCCGCCTCATCTGCTATCCTCTTCTGACTCACCTGCTATCCTTCCGCCTCATCTGTTATCCTCTTCCCGCCTCATCTGCTATCCTCTTCTGACTCATCTCTGTTATCCTCTTCCGCCTCATCTGTTATCCTCTTCCGCCTCATCTGCTATCCTCTTCTTCCTCATCTGCTATCCTCTTCCCGCCCTCATCTGTTATCCTCTTCTGACTCATCTGCTATCCTCTTCCTTCCGCTCACCTATATCCTCTTCCGCCTCACCTGCTATCCTCTTCCACCTCATCTGCTATCCTCTTCCGCCTCATCTGCTATCCTCTTCCGACTCATCTGCTATCCTCTTCCGCCTCATCTGCTATCCTCTTCCGCCTCATCTGCTATCCTCTTCCGCCTCATCTGCTATCCTCTTCTGACTCACCTGCTATCCTCTTCCTCATCTGCATCTGTTCCGCCTCCTCACCTGCCCTCTTCCGCCTCACCTCTACTATCCTCTTCCGCCTCATTCACTATCCCTCTTCTGACTCATCTGCTATCCTCTTCTGACTCATCTGTTATCCTCTTCCGCCTCATCTGTTATCCTCTTCCGACTCATCTGCTATCCTCTTCTGACTCATCTGCTATCCTCTTCCGCCTCATCTGCTATCCTCTTCTGACTCATCTGCTATCCTCTTCCGCCTCATCTGCTATCCTCTTCCGACTCATCTGCTATCCTCTTCTTCCTCATCTGTTATCATCTTCCGATCCCCTCCTCTTCCGACTCATCTGTTATCCTCTTCCCTCCTCATCTGCTATCCTCTTCTCATCTGACCTCTTCTGACTCATCCTGTCCTCTTCCGACTCATCTGTTATCCTCTTCCGACTCATCTGTTATCCTCTTCCGCCTCATCTGCTATCCTCTTCCTCTTCCTCATCTGCTATCCTCTTCCGACTCATCTGCTATCCTCTTCCGCCTCATCTCTCTTCACTTGCTATCCTCTTCTGACTCATCTGCTATCCTCTTCCGCCTCATCTGCTATCCTCTTCCGCCTCATCTGCTATCCTCTTCCGCCTCATCTGTTATCCTCTTCCGCCTCATCTGCTATCCTCTTCCGCCTCATCTGCTATCCTCTTCCGCCTCATCTGCTATCCTCTTCTGACTCATCTGCTATCCTCTTCCGCCTCATCTGCTATCCTCTTCCGCCTCATCTGCTATCCTCTTCCCTCTTCCATCTACTATCCTCTTCCGCCTCATCTGCTATCCTCTTCTGACTCATCTGTTATCCTCTTCCGCCTCACCTGCTATCCTCTTCTGACTCATCTGCTATCCTCTTCCGACTCATCCTGCTATCCTCTTCCGCCTCCATCTCTATCCTCTTCCGCCTCATCTGCTATCCTCTTCTGACTCATCTGCTATCCTCTTCTGACTCATCTGCTATCCTCTTCCGCCTCACCTGCTATCCTCTTCTGACCTCATCTGCTATCCTCTTCCGCCTCTGCTATCCTCTTCTCCTCATCTATATCCTCTTCCGCCTCATCTGCTATCCTCTTCCGACTCATCATCTGCTCTCCCTTCCTCCGCCTCATCTGCTATCCTCTTCTTGACTCATCTGCTATCCTCTTCCGCCTCATCTGCTATCCCTCTTCCTCATCTGCTCTCATCTGCTATCCTCTTCCGCCTCATCTGCTATCCTCTTCCGACTCATCTGCTATCCTCTTCCGCCTCATCTGCTATCCTCTTCCGCCTCATCTGCTATCCTCTTCTGACTCATCTGCTATCCTCTTCCGCCTCACCTGCTATCCTCTTCCGCCTCATCTGCTATCCTCTTCCGACTCATCTGCTATCCTCTTCTGACTCATCTGCTATCCTCTTCCGCCTCACCTGCTATCCTCTTCCGCCTCATCTGCTATCCTCTTCCGCCTCATCTGCTATCCTCTTCTGACTCATCTGCTATCCTCTTCTGACTCATCTGTTATCCTCTTCCGCCTCATCTGCTATCCTCTTCTGACTCATCTGCTATCCTCTTCTGACTCATCTGTTATCCTCTTCCCCTCATCTGCTATCCTCTTCCGACCTCACCTGCCATCCCTCTTCTGACTCATCTGCTATCCTCTTCCGCCTCCCTCATCCTGCTATCCTCTTCCGCCTCTGTTATCCTGCTATCCCTCTTCCGCCTCATCTGCTATCCTCTTCCGACTCATCTCATCCTCTTCTGACTCATCTGTTATCCTCTTCCCCCCTCACCTGCTATCCTCTTCCGGCCTCACCTGTTATCCTCTTCCGCCTCATCTGCTATCCTCTTCCGACTCATCTGCTATCCTCTTCTTCCTCATCTGCTATCCTCTTCTTCCTCATCTGCTATCCTCTTCCGACTCATCTGCTATCCTCTTCCGACTCATCTGCTATCCTCTTCCGCCTCACCTGCTATCCTCTTCTTCCTCATCTGCTATCCTCTTCCGCCTCATCTGCTATCCTCTTCTGACTCATCTGCTATCCTCTTCCGCCTCATCTGCTATCCTCTTCCGCCTCACCTGCTATCCTCTTCCGCCTCATCTGCTATCCTCTTCTGACTCATCTGTTATCCTCTTCCGCCTCACCTGCTATCCTCTTCCGCCTCATCCCTGCTATCCTCTTCCGACTCTCCCCCTCTTCTTCTCATCTGCTATCCCTCTTCTTCCTCATCTGCTATCCTCTTCCGGCTCATCTGCTATCCTCTTCCGCCTCATCTGCTATCCTATTCCGACTCATCTGCCTCTTCTGACTCATCCTCCTCCGCCCCCATCTGCTATCCTCTTCTGACTCATCTGCTATCCTCTTCTGACTCATCTGCTATCCTCTTCCGCCTCATCTGCTCCCCTTCCGCCTCATCTGCTATCCCTCTTCTGACTCATCTGTTATCCTCTTCCGCCTCATCTGTTATCCTCTTCCGACTCATCTGCTATCCTCTTCTTCCTCATCTGCTATCCCATTCCGCCTCACCTGCTATCCTCTTCTTCCCTCTCCTCTTCATCATCTCTGCCTTCTTCCTCATCCATCCTCTTCCGCCTCACTGCTACATCCTCTTCTGCCTCATCTGTTATCCTCTTCCGCCTCATCTGCTATCCTCATCCTATCCCTCACCTGCCATCCTCTTCCACCTCATCTGCTATCCTCTTCCCCTCATCTGCATCCCTCTCATCCTATCCTTCACCTCATCTCCCTCTTCCGCCTCATCACCTGCTATCCTCTTCCGCCTCATCTGCTATCCTCTTCTTCCTCATCTGCTATCCTCTTCCTCTTCCTCATCTGCTATCCTCTTCCCCCTCATCTGTTATCCTCTTCCGCCTCATCTGCTATCCCTCATCCTCCTCATCTGCCTCTCCCCTTCTTCCCTCATCTGCTATCCTCTTCCGCCTCATCTGCTATCCTCTTCCCCACTCATCTGCATCCCTCTTCTGACTCATCTGCTATCCTCTTCCGCCTCATCTGCTATCCCTCTTCCGCCCTCATCCTGCATCCCTCTTCCGCCTCTTCATCTGCTATCCTCTTCTTCCTCATCTGCTATCCTCTTCTGACTCATCTGCTATCCTCTTCCTCTTCCGGCTATCCTCTTCTTCCTCATCCCTCCTCTTCCGCCTCATCTGCTATCCCTTCTTCCATCTGCCTCACCTGCCATCCTCTTCCTGACTCATCTGCTATCCTCTTCCGACTCATCTGTTATCCTCTTCCGACCTCATCCTGCTATCCTCTTCCGCCCCACCTGCTATCCTCTTCTGACTCATCTGCTATCCTCTTCCCTCCTCATCTGCTATCCTCTTCTGCCTCATCTGCTATCCTCTTCCGCCTCATCTGCTATCCTCTTCTTCCTCATCTGCCATCCTCTTCCGACCTCATCTGCATCCTCTTCTGCTATCCCCATCTTCCGCCTCATCTGCCATCCTCTTCCGCCTCATCTGCTATCCCTCTTCCGCCTCATCTGCTATCCTCTTCTGACTCATCTGCTATCCTCTTCCCACTTCTCATCTGTTATCCTCTTCCGCCTCATCTGCCATCCTCTTCCGACTCATCTGCTATCCTCTTCCGCCTCATCTGCTATCCTCTTCCGCTCCTCCTGCTATCCTCTTCTGCCTCATCCTCTGCTATCCTCTTCTGCCTCATCATCCTCTATCCCCTTCCTCCTCTTCCTCATCTGCTATCCTTCCGCCTCACCTCTGCTATCCTCTTCTGCTCCTCATCTGCTATCCTCTTCTGACTCATCTGCTATCCTCTTCCACCTCATCTGCTATCCTCTTCCGCCTCATCTGCTATCCTCTTCCGCCTCACCTGCTATCCTCTTCCACCTCATCTGCTATCCTCTTCCGCCTCATCTGCTATCCTCTTCCGCCTCATCTGCTATCCTCTTCCGCCTCATCTGCTATCCTCTTCCGCCTCATCTGCTATCCTCTTCCGCCTCATCTGCTATCCTCTTCTTCCCTCATCTGCTCTTCTTCCTCCTCTTCCTCTTCCGACTCCATCTGTTCCCTCTTCCGCCTCATCTGCCATCCCTCTTCCGCCTCATCTGCTATCCTCTTCTGGCTCATCTGCTATCCTCTTCTTCCTCGTCTGCTATCCTCATCTATATCCTTCTTCTCATCCTCCCTCTTCCGACTCATCTCTGCTATCCTGCTCTTCCGCCTCACCTGCTATCCTCTTCTTCCTCATCTGCTATCCTCTTCTTCCTCATCTGCTATCCTCTTCCGACTCATCTGCTATCCTCTTCTTCCTCATCTGCTATCCTCTTCCGCCTCATCTGCTCTTCCTCTTCCGCCTCTTCACCTCATCTGCTATCCTCTTCCGCCTCATCTGCTATCCTCTTCCCTTCCCTCATCTGCTATCCTCTTCCGACTCATCTGCTCCTCTTCTTCCTCATCCTGCTATCCTCTTCCGCCCTCATCTGCTATCCTCTTCCCCTTCCTCACCTGCTATCCTCTTCTTCCCTCATCTGCTATCCTCTTCCGACTCCATCTGCTATCCCTTCCCGCCTCATCTGCCTCCTCTGGCCTCACATCCTCTTCTTCCTCATCTGCTATCCCTCTTCCGCCTCATCTGCTATCCTTCTTCTCATCTGCTATCCTCTTCTTCCTCATCTGCTATCCTCTTCTTCCTCATCTGCTATCCTCTTCCCTCCTCACCTGCTATCCTCTTTTTCCTCATCTGCTATCCCCTTCCGCCCCTCATCTGCTATCCTCTTCTTCTCATCTCATCTGCTCATCCTGCTATCCTTCCGCTTCACCATCTGCTATCCTCTTCTTCCTCATCTGCTATCCTCTTCTTCCCTCATCTGCTATCCTCCTCTTCCCTTCACCTCATCTGCTTATCCTCTTCCGTCTCATCTGCTATCCTCTTCCGCCTCATCTGCTATCCTCTTCCGCCTCACCTGCCATCCTCTTCTTCCTCATCTGCTATCTTCCGCACTCATCTGCTATCCTCTTCCCTCATCTGCTATCCTCTTCTTCCTCATCTGCTATCCTCTTCCGCCTCATCTGCTATCCTCTTCCGCCTCACCTGCTATCCTCTTTCCGCCTCATCTGCTATCCTCTTCCTGCTATCCTCTTCCTCTCATCTGCTATCCTCTTCCTCATCTCATATCCTCTGCCTCTTCTTCCTCCATCATCTGCTATCCTCTTCTTCCTCATCTGCTATCCTCTTCTTCCTCATCTGCCTCCTCTTCCTCCTCATCTGCATCCTCTTCCCGCCCATCATCCTTCCGCCATCCTCTCCTCTTCCCCTCATCTGCATCCTCTTCTTCCTCATCTGCTATCCTCTTCCGACTCATCTGCATCTCTTCTTCCTCTCGTCTCTATCCTCATCTGCTATCCTCTTCTTCCTCATCTGCCATCCTCTTCCTTCACCTCATCTGCTCCCCTCCCCTCTTCCTCTTCCCCTCATCTGCTATCCTCTTCTTCCTCATCTGCTATCCTCTTCTTCCTCATCTGCATCCTCTTCTTCCTCATCTGCCATCCTCTTCCGCCTCATCTGTTATCTATCCTTCTTCCTCATCTACATCTCTTCCGGTCCTCATCTACTATCCTCTTCTTCCCCTCATCTGTATCCCCTTCTTCCCTCATCTGCTATCCTCTTCTTCCTCATCTGTGTCCTCTTCTTCCTCATCTGCTATCCCATTCCGACTCATCTGTTATCCTCTTCTTCCTCCTTCATCCTCATCCCATCCTATCCTCTTCTTCCATCCCTCCTTCTTCCTCATCTGCCATCCTCTTCTTCCATCATATCCTCTTCCTCATCTCCTCCCTTCTTCCTCATCTGTTTATCCTCTTCCGACTCCCCCTCCTCTTCCGCCTCATCCTATCCTCTTCCTCCCTCATCTGCCATCCTCTTCCGCCTCATCTGCTATCATCCCTCATCTGCCCTCATCTGCTATCCTCCTTCTATCTGCTCCTCTTCCGACTCATCTGCTATCCTCTTCCGCCCACATCTGCTATCCTCTTCCGCCTCATCTGCTATCCTCTTCTTCCTCATCTGCTATCCCCTTCCCTCATCTGCTATCCTTCTTCCTCATCTACTATCCTCTTCCGCCTCATCTGCTATCCTCTTCCGCTATCCTTGCTATCCTCTTCTTCCTCATCTGCTATCCTCTTCCCGCCTCATCTGCTATCCTCTTCCGCCTCATCTGTTATCCTCTTCCGCCTCATCTGCTATCCTCTTCCGCCTCACCTGCTATCCTCTTCTTCATCTGTCTGCTATCCTCTTCACCTCATCTGACTCATCCTCTTCCGCCTCATCTGCCATATCCTCTTCCGACTCATCTGCTATCCTCTTCTTCCTCATCTGCTATCCTCTTCCGCCTCATCTCGTCTTCTTCCGCCTCATCTGCTATCCTCTTCTTCCTCATCTGCTATCCTCTTCCGCCTCATCTGCCATCCTCTTCCGCCTCACCTGCTATCCTCTTCTTCCCTCATCTGCATCCTCTTCCGCCTCATCTGCTATCCTCTTCTTCCTCATCTATCCTCTTCCGGCCTCATCTGCCCTCACCTTCCGCTCATTGCTATCCTCTTCCGCCTCTGCTATCCTCTTCTTCCCTCATCTGCTATCCTCTCCTCCGGCTCATCTGCTATCCTCTTCCGTCTCCATCTGCTATCCTCTTCCGCCTCCTCTTCCGCCTCATCCTCTTCTCGTCTTCATCTGTTATCCTCTTCCGCCTCATCCTGCTATCCTCTTCTTCCTCATCTGCCATCCTCTTCCGACCTCATCCTGCTATCCTCTTCCTCTCTCATCATATCCTCTTCCGCCTCATCTGTTATCCCTCTTCCGCCTCATCTGCTATCTCTTCCGCCTCATCTGTGCTGTCCTCTTCCGCCTCATCTGCTATCCTCTTCTTCCTCATCCTCTCCGCCTCATCCTCTTCCGCCTCCATCTGCATCCCTCTTCCGGCCTCACCTTGCCATCCTCTCTCTTCTGCACTTCTGACTCATCTGCTATCCTTCTTCCTCGTCTGCTATCCTCTTCTTCCTCATCTACCTCCCCTCTTCCGCCTCATCTGCTATCCCTTCTTCCCTCACCTCCCTCTTCTTCCCTCATCTATCCTCTTCCGCCTCACCTGCTATCCTCTTTCCCTTCATCCATCTGCTATCCCTTCGTCTCCTCATCTGCTATCCTCTTCTTCCTCATCTGCTATCCTCTTCTTCCTCATCTGCCATCCTCTTCCCTCTCACCTGCTATCCTCTTCCGTCCTCACCTGTTATCCTCTTCCACTCATCTGCTATCCTCTTCCGCCTCATCTGCTATCCTCTTCCCGGCTCACCTGCTATCCTCTTCCGCCTCATCTGCTATCCTCTTCCCTTCCCTCACCTGCTATCCTCTTCCGTCTCATCTGCTATCCTCTTCCGCCTCACCTGCTATCCTCTTCTCTCCCCTCATCTGCTATCCTCTTCCCTCACTCACCTTCCTCCGCTATCCTCTTCCCTCTCACCTGCTATCCTCTTCCGCCTCATCTGCTATCCTCTTCCGCCTCATCTGCTATCCCTCTTCCTCTTCTCTTCCTCATCTGCTATCCTCTTCCCCTCATCTGCTATCCTCTTCCGCTCATCTGCTATCCTCTTCCGCCTCACCTGCTATCCTCTTTCTTCCTCATCTGCTATCCTCTTCCCCTCCTCTGCTATCATCTGCTCATCCTATCCTCTTTCCCTCATCTGCTATCCTTCTTCCTCACCTGCTATCCTCTTCCGCCTCATCTGCCATCCTCTTCCCTCCTCATCTGCTATCCTCTTCCGCCTCACCTCATCCTGCTGTCTCTCTTCCGCCTCATCTGCTATCCTCTTCCTCCTCCTCATCTTCCTCCGCTCATCCTCCTCTCCCCCTCCCTCTATCCTGCTCATCCTCCTCTCTTCCTCATCTCATATCCTCTTCCCGCCTCATCTGCCTCACTCTTCCATCCCTCATTATCCTCTTCCCCTCATCTGCTATCCTCTTCCGCCTCATCTCATATCCTCTTCCCGCCTCATCTGCTATCCTCTTCCCGCCTCATCTGCTATCCTCTTCTTCCTCCCTCTGCTATCCTCTTCTTCCCCTCATCTCTATCCTCTTCCGCCTCATCTGCTATCCTCTTCCGCCTCACCTGCTATCCTCTTCCTCCTCATCTGCTATCCTCTTCCGCCTCATCTGCTATCCTCTTCTTCCTCACCTGCTATCCTCTTCTTCCTCATCTGCTATCCTCTTCCGCCTCATCTGTCCTCTCCCATTCCTCTTCATCTCATCTGCTCATCCTCTTCTTCCTCATCTGACTATCATCTTGCTATCCTCTTCTTCCTCACCTAACTATCCTCTTCCGCCTCATCTGCTATCCTCTTCCGCCTCATCTGCTATCCTCTTCCCGCCTCATCTGCTATCCCTCTTCCGCCCCATCTGCTATCCTCTTCCGCCTCATCTCTATCCTCTTCTTCCTCATCCTATCCTCTTCTTCCTCACTCTGCTATCTTCTTCCTCCTCATCTGCCTATCCTTCCTCTTCCCTCATCTGTTATCCTCTTCCGCCTCATCTGCTATCCTCTTCCCTCATCTGCTATCCTCTTCCGCCTCGTCCTGTCCTCTTCCGCCTCATCTGCTATCCTCTTCCGCCTCATCTTTCTATCCTCTTCCGCCTCATCTGCTATCCTCTTCCGCCTCATCTCATCTGCTATCCTCTCCTCTTCCTCATCTGCTATCCTCTTCCACCTCCTCATCCTATCCTCTTCCGCCTCCTCTGCATCCTCTTCCCTCATCTGCTATCCTCTTCCGCCTCATCTGCCTATCCTCTTCCGCCTCATCTGCTATCCTCTTCCGCCTCCTCACCCTCTTCCGCCTCATCCTCTTCCGCCTCACCATCTGCTATCCTCTTCCGCCTCATCCCTCTTCCGCTATCCCCTCTTCCGGCCTCACCTGCTATCCTCTTCCGCCCTCCTCATCTGCTATCCCTCTTCCGGCTCATCTGCTATCCTCTTCCGCCTCATCTGCTATCCTCTTCCGCCTCATCTGCCTATCCTCTTCCGCCTCCATCTGCCCTCTTCCGCCTCATCTGCTATCCTCTTCCCCATCCTCACCTGCTATCCTCTTCCCTCCTCATCCTCTTTCGCCTCACTTCCTCTTCCCGCCTCCTCATATCCTTCCTCATCTGCTATCCTCTTCCTCCTCACTATCCTCTTCTTCCTCATCTGCTATCCTCTTTCCGCCTCATCTGTTATCCTTTCCGCCCTCATCTGCTATCCTCTTCCTCCTCATCTGCTATCCTCCTCATTCTTCCTCATCTGTTATCCTCTTCCGCCTCATCTGCTATCCTCTTCCGCCCTCACTCTTCTGACCTCATCCGCCTCCCCTCCCATCTCATCCTCTTCCCCTCATCTCACTATCCTCTTCCGCCTCATCTGCTATCCTCTTCCGCCTCATCTCCTACCCTCTCCGCCTCACCTCTATCCTCTTCCGCCTCCATCTTGCTCTTCCTCATCTGCCTATCCTCTTCCGCCTCATCTGTTATCCTCTTCCGCCTCATCTGCTATCCTCTTCCCGCCTCATCTATCCTATCCTCTTCCTATCCTCATCCTGCTATCCTCTTCCGCCTCCTCATCCTCTTCCGCCTCATCCTCTTCCTCTTCCGCCTCACTCACTATCCTCTTCCGCCTCACCTGCTATCCTCTTCCGCCTCCTCTTCCTCTTCCGCCCTCACTGCTATCCTCTTCCGCCTCATCTGCTATCCTCTTCCGCCTCACCTGCAATCCTCTTCCGCCTCATATGCTATCCTCTTCCCTCCTCATCTACTATCCTCTTCCGCCTCTCCTCTCCCTCCATCCCTCTTCCGCCTATCCTCTTCCGCCTCACCTGCTATCCTCTTCCGCCTCCTCACCCTCTTCCGCCTCATCCTCTTCCTCCTCATCTTCCGCCTATCCTCTTCCGCCCTCACCTGCTCATCCTCTTCCGCCTCATCTTATCCTCTATCCTCTTCCTCCTCATCTGCTATCCTCTTCCCGCCTCACCTGCTATCCTCTTCCGCCTCATCTGCTATCCTCTCTTCCGCTCATCCTCTTCCCTTTCGCCTCACCTGCTATCCTCTTCCGCCTCACTCTGCTATCCTCTTCCGCCTCATCTGCTATCCTCTTCATCTGCTATCCTCTTTCTTCCTCGTCTCTATCCTCTTCCGCCTCCTCATCTTATCCTCTTCCCTCCTCACTATCCCTCTTCCGCCTCCTCTGCTATCCTCTTCCGCCTCATCTGCTATCCTCTTCCGGCCTCATCTGCTATCCTCTTCCGCCTCCTCTGCCATCCTCTCTTCTTCTCATCTCTATCCTCTTTTTCCTCACTCCTCTTCCTCCTTCCTATCCTCTTCCTCATCTGCTATCCTCTTCCGCCTCACCTGCTATCCTCTTCCTTTCATCTGCTATCCTCTTCCCGCCTCATCTGCCTCTTCCGTCTGCCATCACTCTTCTTCACCTCATCTGCTATCCCTCTTCCTCACTGCTATCCTCTTCTTCCTCACTCTTTATCCTCTTCCCCCTCATCTCATCCCTCTTCCGCCTCATCTCTGTCCTCTTCCCGCCTCACTCTGCTATCCCTCTTCTTCCTCATCTCACTATCCTCTTCCGCCTCCTCATTATCCTCTTCCGCCTCTTCTCCTCCCCTCTTCCGCCTCACTCTGCTATCCTCTTCTTCCTCATCTGCTATCCTCTTCCTTTTCTCATCTGTTATCCTCTTCCGGTCTCCTCCTTGCTATCCTCTTCCGCCTCATCACTATCCTCTTCCGCCTCATCTGCTATCCTCTTCCGCCTCATCTGCTATCCTCTTCCGCCTCCTCTGCTATCCTCTTCCGCCTCATCCCTCTTCCGCCTCATCTGCTATCCTCTTCCTCCTCACTCTGCTATCCTCTTCCGCCTCACCTGCTATCCTCTTCCGCCTCATCTGCTATCCTCTTCCCCTCGCCTCACCTGCTCATCCTCTTCCTCCTCATCTGCTATCCTCTTCCGCCTCATCTGCTATCCTCTTCCGCCTCATCTGCTATCCTCTTCCGCCTCATCTGCTATCCTCTTCCGCCTCTCTTATCCTTCTCACTCCTATCCTCTTCCGCCTCATCTGCTATCCTCTTCCTATCCTCACCTGCCATCCTCTTCCACCCTCATCTGCTCTCCTCTTCCTCTTCCTCATCTGCTATCCTCTTCCGCCTCATCTGCTATCCTCTTCCGCCTCACCTATCCTCTTCCTCTTCCTCCTCACTCACCTGCTATCCTCTTCCGCCTCATCTGCTATCCTCTTCAGCCCCTCATCTGCTGTCCTCTTCCGCCTCATCTGCTATCCTCTTCCGCCTCATCCTTGCTATCCTCTTCCGCCTCTCATCACTATCCTCTTCCGCCTCATCTGCTATCCTCTCCCGCCTCACCTGCTATCCTCTTCCGCCTCCTCTGCTATCCTCTTCCCGCCTCATCTGCTATCCTCTTCCGCCTCATCTGCCCTCTTCCACCTCTGCTATCCTCTTCCGCCTCACCTCCTATCCTCTTCCTCTTCCCTCACCTGCTATCCTCTTCCGCCTCATCTGCTATCCTCTTCCGCCTCACTCACTATCCTCTTCCGCCTCATCTGCTATCCTCTTCCTCCTCCTCACCTCACCTCTCCTCTTCCGCCTCTCTTCTATCCTCTTCACCTCTCCTCCTCTTCCCGCCTCATCTATCCTCTTCCGCCTCATCTGCTATCCTCTTCCGCCTCATCTGCTATCCTCTTCCCTCCTCTTCCCTCTTCCTCCTCTTTCTCCTCTGCTATCCTCTTCCGCCTCATCTGCTATCCTCTTCCGCCTCATCTGCTATCCTCTTCCGCCTCACTCACTATCCTCTTCCTCCTCACTCACTATCCTCTTCCGCCTCATCTGCTATCCTCTTCCGCCTCCTCATCTGCCTCTTCCATCCTCTTCCTCTTCCGCCTCATCTGCTATCCTCTTCCGCCTCACCTGCTATCCTCTTCCGCCTCCTCATCCTCTTTCCGCCTATCCTCTTCCGCCTCATCTATCCTCTTCTGGCTCATCCTATCCTCTTCTTCCTCACCTGCCCTCTTCCGCCTCACTCCACTTCGCCTCATCCTCTTCCGCCTCATCTGCTATCCTCTTCCGCCTCACTCTGCTATCCTCTTCCCGCCTCATCTGCTATCCTCTTCCGCCTCCTCACCCTCTTCCGCCTCTCTCCTCCTCTTCCGGCTCATCTGCTATCCCCTCTTCCTCCTCATCTGCTATCCTCTTCCTCCTCATCTGCCTATCCTCTTCCGCCTCATCTGCTATCCTCTTCCTCCTCATCTCTATCCTCTTCCGCCTCACTTTCTCTTCCTCCTCTCTTCCCACCCTCCTCCTTCCGCCTCATCTCACTATCCTCTTCCGCCTCACCTGCTATCCTCTTCCGCCTCACTCACTATCCTCTTCCACCTATCCTCTTCCCGCTCCTCACTATCCTCTTCCACGCCTCACCTGCTATCCTCTTCCGCCTCATCTACTATCCTCTTCCGCCTCATCTGCTATCTCCTTCCGCCTCATCTGCTATCCTCTTCCGCCTCATCTGCTATCCTCTTCCGCCTCACTCTGTATCCTCTTCCCGCCTCATCTGCTATCCTCTTCCGCCTCATCTGCTATCCTCTTCCACCTCATCTGCCTATCCTCTTCCCGCCTCATCTGCTATCCTCTTCCGCCTCATCCTGCTATCCTCTTCCGCCTCACTCTGCTATCCTCTTCCTCTTCCCCTCATCTGCTATCCTCTTCCCGCACCCTCTTCCGCCTCATATGCTATCCTCTTCCGCCTCATCTGCTATCCTCTTCCGCCTCATATGCTATCCTCTTCCGCCTCATATGCTATCCTCTTCCGCCTCACTCACTATCCTCTTCCTCCTCATCCCTCATCCTCCTCTTCCGCCTCATCTATATCCTCTTCCGCCTCACCTGCTATCCTCTTCCGTCTCATCCTGCTATCCTCTTCCGCCTCATCTGCTATCCTCTTCCGCCTCATCTGCTATCCTCCTCTTCCTCTTCCTCATCTGCTCATCCTCTTCCGCCTCATCTGCTATCCTCTTCCGCCTCACCTGCTATCCTCTTCCTCCTCACCTGCTATCCTCTTCCGCCTCATCTGCTATCCTCTTCCGCCTCATCTGCTATCCTCTTCCTCCTCATCTGCTATCCTCTTCCGCCTCATCTGCTATCCTCTTCCGCCTCCTGCTATCCTCTTCCCTCCTATCCTCTTCCGCCTATCCTATCCTCTTCCCCTCATCTGCTATCCTCTTCCGCCTCACCTGCAATCCTCTTCCGCCTCATATGCTATCCTCTTCCGCCTCATCTGCTATCCTCTTCCGCCTCACTCACTATCCTCTTCCGCCTCACTCACTATCCTCTTCCGCCTCATCTGCTATCCTCTTCCGCCTCACTCACTATCCTCTTCCTCCTCACTCACTATCCTCTTCCGCCTCATCTGCTATCCTCTTCCGCCTCACTCACTATCCTCTTCCGCCTCACTCACTATCCTCTTCCCTCCTCCTCTTCCTATCCTCTTCCCGCCTCCCTCATCTCATCCGCTATCCCTCTTTCGCCTCCTTTTATCCTCTTCCGCCTCATCTGCTATCCTCTTCCGCCTCCTCCTTTATCCTCTTCCGCCTCCCTGCTATCCTCTTTCACCTCCCTCACTATCCTCTTCCGCCTCATCTGCTATCCTCTTCCGCCTCATCTGCTATCCTCTTCCGCCTCATCTCCTGTCCTCTTCCGCCTCATCTGCTGTCCTCTTCCGCCTCATCTGCTATCCTCTTCCGCCTCATCTGCTATCCTCTTCCGCCTCATCTGCTATCCTCTTCCCTCCTCTCCTCTTCCTCTATCCTCTTCCCGCCTCATCACTATCCTCTTCCGCCTCATCCTCCCCGCCTCACTATCCTCTTCCGTCTCATCTGCTATCCTCTTCCGCCTCACTCACTATCCTCTTCCGCCTCACTCACTATCCTCTTCCGCCTCATCTGCTATCCTCTTCCACCTCTCACTATTCTCTTCCGCCTCATCTGCTATCCTCTTCCTCCTCACTCACTATCCTCTTCCGCCTCATCTGCTATCCTCTTCCGCCTCACTCACTATCCTCTTCCGCCTCACTCACTATCCTCTTCCGCCTCATCTATCCTCTTCCGCCTCATCTATCTCTTCTCCTCCTCACTATCCTCTTCCGCCTCATCTCACTATCCTCTTCCGCCTCCTCTGCTATCCTCTTCCGCCTCATCTGCTATCCTCTTCCGCCTCACCTCTATCCTCTTCCGCCTCCTCTTCCTCCTCCGCCTCACTATCCTCTTCCGCCTCACCTGCTATCCTCTTCCGCCTCCTCTGCTATCCTCTTCCTCCTCCTCATCTGCTATCCTCTTCCGCCTCATCTGCTATCCTCTTCCGCCTCCTCCTATCCTCTTCCGCCTCATCTGCTCCTCTTCCGCCTCACCTCCTATCCTCTTCCACCTCCTCTGCTATCCTCTTCCGCCTCATCTGCTATCCTCTTCCCGCCTCATCTGCTATCCTCTTCCGCCTCATCTGCTATCCTCTTCCGCCTCACTGCTATCCTCTTCCGCCTCATCTGCTATCCTCTTCCCTCCTCATCTTCTATCTCTCTTCCGCCTCATCTGCTATCCTCTTCCGCCTCATCTCCTATCCTCTTCCGCCTCCTCACTATCCTCTTCCGCCTCATCACTATCCTCTTCCCCGCCTCATCTGCTATCCTCTTCCGCCTCACTCTATCCTCTTCCCGCCTCACTCATTATCCTCTTCCGCCTCACCTGCTATCCTCTTCCTCCGCCTCATCTGCTATCCTCTTCCGCCTCATCTGCCTCTCCTCTTCCGCCTCTTCCCTCCTCACTCTTCCTCTTCCGCCTCATCTGCTATCCTCTTCCCTCCTCACTCATCTGCTATCCTCTTCCGCCTCATCTTCCGCTATCCTCTTCCCTCCTCTATCCTCTTCCGCCTCACCTCATATCCTCTTTCCCTCATCTCCCTATCCTCTTCCGCCTCACCTGCTATCCTCTTCCGCCTCATCTGCTATCCTCTTCCGCCTCATCTGCTATCCTCTTCCGCCTCCTCATCTGCTATCCTCTTCCGCCTCATCTGCTATCCTCTTCCGCCTCTATCCTCTTCCGCCTCATCTGCTATCCTCTTCCGCCTCACCTGCTATCCTCTTCCGCCTCATCTGCTATCCTCTTCCGCCTCACCTGCAATCCTCTTCCGCCTCATATGCTATCCTCTTCCGCCTCATATGCTATCCTCTTCCGCCTCATCTATCCTCTTCCGCCTCATCTGCTATCCTCTTCCCTCATCTGCCTCTTCTCATCTGCTATCCTCTTCCGCCTCATCTGCTATCCTCTTCCGCCTCATCTGCTATCCTCTTCGCCTCCTCACTATCCTCTTCCTCCCTCTATCCTCTTCCGCCTCACTCCTCTTCCTCTTCCTCCTCATCTGCTATCCTCTTCCACCTCATCACTATCCTCTTCCCGCCTCATCCTATCCTCTTCCACCTCATCTGCTATCCTCTTCCACCTCATCCACTATCCTCTTCCGCCTCACCTCACTATCCTCTTCCTCCTCACTCACTATCCTCTTCCACCTCATCTGCTATCCCTTCCTCCGCCTCATCTGCTATCCTCTTTCCCTCATCTGCCTCTTCTCACCCTATCCTCTTCCTCCTCATCTGCTATCCTCTTCCGCCTCATATCACTATCCTCTTCCCGCCTCATCTGCTATCCTCTTCCTCCTCACTATCCTCTTCCGCCTCACCTGCTATCCTCTTCCTCCTCACCTATCCTCTTCCGCCTCATCTGCTATCCTCTTCCGCCTCATCACTATCCTCTTCCGCCTCATCCTCTTCCGCCTCATCCTATCCTCTTCCTCCTCCATCCCTCTTCCGCCTCATCTGCTATCCTCTTCCGCCTCATCTGCTATCCTCTTCCGCCTCCTCCTCCTCTTCCGCCTCATCTGCTATCCTCTTCCGCCTCATCTGCTATCCTCTTCCGCCTCACTCACTATCCTCCTCTTCCTCCTCACCTCACTATCCTCTTCCCGCCTCACTCACTATCCTCTTCCGCCTCATCTCTTCCGCCTCATCCTCTTCCGCCTCATCTCACTATCCTCTTCCGCCTCCTCACTATCCTCTCCTCCTCCTCCTCTATCCTCTTCCTCTATCCTCTTCCGCCTCACTCACTATCCTCTTCCGCCTCATCTGCTATCCTCTTCCGCCTCACTCACTATCCTCTTCCACCTCATCTGCTGCTATCCTCTTCCCTCTCCTCACCTGCTATCCTCTTCCTCTTCCTCACTCTATCCTCTTCCTCCTCACTCACTATCTTCCTCCGCCTCATCTGCTATCCTCTTCTTCCGCCTCATCTGCTATCCTCTTCCTCCTCATCTCACTATCCTCTTCCCTCCTCCTCCTCACTATCCTCTTCCGCCTCATCTTCCGCCTATCCTCTTCCGCCTCATCTGCTATCCTCTTCCGCCTCATCTCACTATCCTCTTCCTCCTCCTCACTATCCTCTTCCTCCTCCTCTGCTATCCTCTTCCACCTCTCTCTGCTATCCTCTTCCGCCTCACTCCTATCCTCTTCCCTCCCTCTTCCTCTTCCACCTCATCTGTCTCTCCTCCTCATCTCCCTCTTCCGCCTCATCTCCTCCTCACTATCCTCTTCCCGCCTCACTCTCTATCCTCTTCCTCTTCCTATCTCTTCACTCATCTCTATCCTCTTCCGCCTCACTCACTATCCTCTTCCGCCTCACTGCTATCCTCTTCCCCTCTCATCCTATCCTCTTCCGCCTCATCTCACTATCCTCTTCCGCCTCATCTGCTATCCCTCTTCTTCCTTCCACCTCCTCTCTGCTATCCTCTTCCCGCCTCATCTCACTATCCTCTTCCTCCTCCTCTTCCACTATCCTCTTCCGCCTCATCTGCTATCCTCTTCCTCCTCATCTCACTATCCTCTTCCTCCTCATCTCACTATCCTCTTTCCGCCTCATCTGCTATCCCTCTTCCGCCTCACTCACTATCCTCTTCCTCCTCCTCCACTATCCTCTTCCGCCTCATCTGCTATCCTCTTCCGCCTCTTCCGCCTCCTCTTCTTCCCTCACTCACTATCCTCTTCCGCCTCCTCACTATCCTCTTCCCCCTCATCTGCTATCCTTCTTCCGCCTCATCTCACTATCCTCTTCCGCCTCCTCACTATCCCTCTTCCGCCTCACTCACTATCCTCTTCCGCCTCATCTCACTATCCTCTTCCGCCTCATCTGCTATCCTCTTCCGCCTCATCTCATCCTCTTCCTCTTCCTACCCTCTTCCGCCTCACTTGCTATCCTCTTCCGCCTCACCTGCCTATCCGCCTCCTGCTATCCTCTTCCGCCTCTATCCTCTTCCGCCTCACTCATCTATCCTCTTCCGCCTCACTCTATCCTCTTCCTCTTCCGCCTCTTCCGCCTCCTATCCTCTTCCGCCTCACTCACTCTATCCTCTTCCCTCATCTGCCTATCCTCTATCCCTCCTCCGCCTCCCCACTCATCCTCTTCCGCCTCATCTCACTATCCTCTTCCGCCTCACCTCTTCCGCCTCCTCACTATCCTCTTCCGCCTCCTCACTATCCTCTTCCGCCTCACTCACTATCCTCTTCCTTCCGCCTCTCTGCTATCCTCTTCCGCCTCACTCATCCTCTTCCGCCTCATCTCCTATCCTCTTCCGCCTCCTCACCTCCCTCTTCCGCCTCATCTGCTATCCTCTTCCTCCTCCCTCACTATCCTCTTCCGCCCTCATCCTGCTATCCTCTTCCGCCTCCTCTATCCTCTTCCTCTTCCGCCTCTTCCACCTCACCTGCTATCCTCTTCCGCCTCACTCACTATCCTCTTCCGCCTCACTCACTATCCTCTTCCTCCTCTTCCTATCCTCTTCCTCATCTGCTATCCTCTTCCGCCTCATCTGCTATCCTCTTCCTCCTCACTCACTATCCTCTTCCGCCTCATCTGCTATCCTCTTCCGCCTCATCTGCTATCCTCTTCCTCCTCACTCACTATCCTCTTCCGCCTCACTCACTATCCTCTTCCGCCTCATCTGCTATCCTCTTCCGCCTCACTCATTATCCTCTTCCGCCTCACTCACTATCCTCTTCCGCCTCATCTGCTATCCTCTTCCGCCTCACTCACTATCCTCTTCCCTCCTCATCCCTCTTCCTCCTCTTCACTCCTCTTCCGCCTCCTGCTCCTCTTCCGCCTCATCTGCTATCCTCTTTCCGCCTCATCTGCTATCCTCTTCCGCCTCACTCACTATCCTCTTCCGCCTCACTCATCTCGCCTCTCCTCTTCCCCTCCTCACCTCCTCTTCCGCCTCATCTGCTATCCTCTTCCGCCTCATCTCACTATCCTCTTCCGCCTCACCTTCCGCCTATCCTATCCTCTTCCGCCTCCTCCATCCTCTTCCGCCTCATCTGCTCCTATCCTCTTCCGCCTCACCTGCTATCCTCTTCCGCCTCATCTGCTATCCTCTTCCTCATCTGCTATCCTCTTCCGCCTCCTCTGCTATCCTCTTCCGCCTCATCTGCTATCCTCTTCCCTCCTCATCCTCTTTCGCCTCACCCACTTCCTCTTCCTCCTCACTCATCCTCTTCCGCCTCACTCACTATCCTCTTCCGCCTCATCTGCTATCCTCTTCCGCCTCACTCACTATCCTCTTCCCTCATCTATCCTCTTCCACCTCATCTGCTATCCTCTTCCGCCTCATCTGCTATCCTCTTCCGCCTCATCTGCTATCCTCTTCCGCCTCATCTGCTATCCTCTTCCCGCCTCACTCACTATCCTCTTCCGCCTCATCTTTTCGCCTCATCCTCTTCCCTCTCCATCTCCCTATCCTCTTCCGCCTCACTGCTATCCTCTTCCTCCTCCTCACTATCCTCTTCCGCCTCACCTGCTATCCTCTTCCGCCTCCTCACTATCCCTCTTCCGCCTCACTCACTATCCTCTTCCCGCCTCATCTGCTATCCTCTTCCGCCTCATCTGCTATCCTCTTCCGCCTCATCTGCTACCTATCCTCTTCCTCCTCCTCATCTGTTATCCTCTTCCACCTCATCTGCTATCCTCTTCCGCCTCATCTGCTATCCTCTTCCTCTCCTCATCTATCCTCTTCCTCCTCATCTGCTATCCTCTTCCTCCTCACTATCCTCTTCCCCTCACCTCACTACTATCCTCTTCCGCCTCATCTCCTATCCTCTTCCGCCTCATCTGCTATCCTCTTCCGCCTCATCTATCCCTCTTCCCGCCTCACTCTGCTATCCTCTTCCGCCTCATCTGTCCTCTTCCGCCTCATCTGCTATCCTCTTCCGCCTCATCCTACTCCTCTTCCGCCTCCTCATCCTCTTCCGCCTCACTCTATCTATCCTCTTCCCTTCCTCCTCCTCCTATCCTCTTCCCCTCACTCACTATCCTCTTCCGCCTCACTGCTATCCTCTTCCGCCTCATCTGCTATCCTCTTCCGCCCTCATCTATCCTCTTCCGCCTCCTCCTATCCTCTTCCTCCTCTCCTTATCCTCTTCCGCCTCACCTGCTATCCTCTTCCCGCCTCATCTGCTATCCTCTTCCGCCTCATCTGCTATCCTCTTCCTCCTCATCTGCACTATCCTCTTCCGCCTCACTCCCTATCCTCTTCCCGCCTCATCTCACTATCCTCTTCCGCCTCTCACTCACCTCTTCCGCCTCCTCTATCCTCTTCCGCCTCTCCTCCTCCTCTTCCCGCCTCATCTGCTATCCTCTTCCGCCTCCTCCCCACTATCCTCTTCCGCCTCATCTGCTATCCTCTTCCGCCTCATCTGCTATCCTCTTCCGCCTCATCTGCTATCCTCTTCCGCCTCACCTGCAATCCTCTTCCGCCTCACCTGCTATCCTCTTCCGCCTCCTCACTATCCTCTTCCGCCTCATCTGCTATCCTCTTCCGCCTCTCACTCACTATCCTCTTCCTCCTCACCTGCTATCCTCTTCCGCCTCATCTGCTATCCTCTTCCGCCTCACCTCCTATCCTATCCTCTTCCTCTTCCTCCTCCTGCTATCCTCTTCCGCCTCACTCACTATCCTCTTCCGCCTCACTCACTATCCTCTTCCGCCTCATCTGCTATCCTCTTCCGCTTCACTCACTATCCTCTTCCGCCTCATCTATCCTCTTCCGCCTCCTCATCCCTCTTCCGCCTCATCTGCTATCCTCTTCCGCCTCATCTGCTATCCTCTTTTCGCCTCACTCTATCCTCTTCCGCCTCATCTCACTATCCTCTTCCGCCTCATCTTTATCCTCTTCCGCCTCATCTGCTATCCTCTTCCACCTCATCCACTATCCTCTTTCTTCCTCATCTGCTATCCTCTTCCGCCTCACCCATCCTCTTCTTCCGCCTCATCTCTTCCATCCTCACCTCTTCCTCCTCATCTGCTATCCTCTTCCGCCTCATCTGCTATCCCTCTTCCGCCTCATCTGCTATCCCTCTTCCGCCTCCTCACTATCCTCTTCCTCCTCACTCACTATCCTCTTCCGCCTCATCTGCTATCCTCTTCCGCCTCACTCACTATCCTCTTCCGCCTCATCCTCTTCCCCTATCCTCTTCCGCCTCATCTGCTATCCTCTTCCCTCACTCACCCTCATCTCATCTATCCTCTTCCGCCTCATCTGCTATCCTCTTCCGCCTCATCTGCAATCCTCTTCCGCCTCACTCACTATCCTCTTCCGCCTCATCTGCTATCCTCTTCCGCCTCACTCACTATCCTCTTCCGCCTCATCTGCTATCCTCTTCCGCCTCACTCACTATCCTCTCCTCTTCCTCTTCCACCTCATCTGCTATCCTCTTCCGCCTCTTCTCACTATCCTCTTCCGCCTCATCTGCTATCCTCTTCCGCCCCCATCTGCTATCCTCTTCCCGCCTCATCTGCTATCCTCTTCCGCCTCACTCACTATCCTCTTCCGCCTCATCTGCTATCCTCTTCCGCCTCATCCTCTATCCTCTTCCTCTTCCGCCTCATCTGCTATCCTCTTCCGCCTCACTGCTATCCCTCTTCCGCCCTCATCTGCTATCCTCTTCCGCCTCTCACCTGCTATCCTCTTCCGCCTCATCTGCTATCCTCTTCCGCCTCACTCTGCTATCCTCTTCCGCCTCCTCACTATCCTCTTCCGCCTCACCTGCTATCCTCTTCCGCCTCATCTCTATCCTCTTCCGCCTCACCCTATCCTCTTCCGCCTCATCTGCTATCCTCTTCCGCCTCCTCACTATCCTCTTCCTCCTCATCTCTATCCTCTTCCGCCTCATCTGCTATCCTCTTCCGCCTCATCTGCTATCCTCTTCCGCCTCACTCACTATCCTCTTCCCTCCTCATCTGCTATCCTCTTCCCTCCTCCTCTTCCGCTATCCTCTTCCCACCTCACTATTATCCTCTTCCGCCCCTCATCTGCTCCTCTTCCGCCTCCATCTCACTATCCTCTTCCGCCTCATCTCATCTCCGCCTCTCCTCTCTTCCGCCTCATCACTCATCCTCTTCACCTCCTCTTCCTCCTCCTCTCACTATCCTCTTCCGCCTCCTCTCACCTATCCCTCTTCCGCCTCCTCCTATCCTCTTCCGCCTCTCACTTCCGCCTCTGCTATCCTCTTCCGCCTCATCTCCCTATCCTCTTCCTCCTCATCTGCTATCCTCTTCCGCCTCCTCCTATCCTCTTCCGCCCTCATCTGCTATCTTCCGCCTCCTCACTATCCTCTTCCGCCTCATCTGCTATCCTCTTCCGCCTCATCTGCTATCCTCTTCCGCCTCACCTGCTATCCTCTTCCGCCTCACCTGCTATCCTCTTCCGCCTCATCTGCTATCCTCTTCCGCCTCACCTCACTATCCTCTTCCTCCTCATCTGCTATCCTCTTCCCGCCTCATCTTCACTCATCCTCTTCCGCCTCATCTGCTATCCTCTTCCTCTCACTCCCGCCTCACTCCTCTTCCGCCTCACCTGCTATCCTCTTCCGCCTCATCTGCTATCCTCTTCCCGCCTCATCTGCTATCCTCTTCCGCCTCATCTGCTATCCTCTTCCGCCTCATCTGCTATCCTCTTCCGCCTCACCTGTCTATCCTCTTCCGCCTCACTCACTATCCTCTTCCGCCTCACTCCCTATCCTCTTCCCCTCATCTCCTATCCTCTTCCGCCTCATCTCACTATCCTCTTCCGCCTCACTCTGCTATCCTCTTCCGCCCCATATCCTCTTCCGCCCTCACATCTGCTATCCTCTTTCCGCCTCACCTCACTCACTATCCTCTTCCTCCTCACTCACCTCCTCTTCCGCCTCATCTGCTATCCTCTTCCGCCTCATCTGCTATCCTCTTCCGCCTCACCTGCTATCCTTCCGCCTCATCCTATCCTCATCCGCCTCACCTGCTATCCTCTTCCGCCTCACCTCACTATCCTCTTCCGCCTCACTCTGCTATCCTCTTCCGCCCTCACTCTGCCTCCTCTTCCGCCTTCCGCCTCACCTGCTATCCTCTTCCGCCTCATCTGCTATCCTCTTCCCCTCCTCTGCTATCCTCTTCCTCCTCACCTCACTATCCTCTTCCGCCTCATCTGCTATCCTCTTCCGCCTCATCTACTATCCTCTTCCGCCTCATCTCACTATCCTCTTCCGCCTCCTCTTCTATCCTCTTCCGCCTCACCTGCCATCCCTTCCGCCTCACCCACTATCCTCTTCCGCCTCCTCTGCATCCTCTTCCTCCTCACCACATCCTCTTCCGCCTCATCCTGCTATCCTCTTCCGCCTCACTCACTATCCCCTTCCGTCCTCACTATCCTCTTCCGCCCCCATCCACTATCCTCTTCCGCCTCATCTGCTATCCTCTTCCGCCTCATCACTATCCTCTTCCTCCTCCTCCTGCCCTCTTCCGCCTCATCTGCTATCCTCTTCCGCCTCACCACTATCCTCTTCCCGCCTCACTCCACTATCCCCTTCCGCCTCATCTGCTATCCTCTTCCGCCTCATCTGCCATCCCTCTTCCGCCTCACCTGCTCTCCTCTTCCTCCTCCTCTGCCATCCTCTTCCCTTCCTCACACCTGTGCCATCCTCTTCCGCCTCTTCACCTCTGCTATCCCTCTTCCGCCTCACTCCACTATCCTCTTCCGCCTCACTGACTATCCTCTTCCGCCTCACTCACTATCCTCTTCCGCCTCATATGCTATCCTCTTCCGCCTCACTCACTATCCTCTTCCGCCTCACTCACTATCCTCTTCCGCCTCACTCACTATCCTCTTCCGCCTCATCTGCTATCCTCTTCCGCCTCACTCACTATCCTCTTCCGCCTCACTCACTATCCTCTTCCGCCTCACTCACTATCCTCTTCCGCCTCATCTGCTATCCTCTTCCGCCTCATCTGCTATCCTCTTCCTCTTCCTCCTCACCTCACTGCCATCCTCTTCCCCCCTCACCTCTATCCTCTTCCGCCTCACTCACTATCCTCTTCCGCCTCATCATCTGCTATCCTCTTCCGCCTCATCTGCTATCCCTCTTCCACCTCATCTGCTATCCTCTTCCGCCTCATCTACATCCTCTTCCGCCTCATCTCCCCCTCTTCCCCTCCTCCTCATCCTCTTCCTCCTCTTCCTCCTCACCGCCTCATCCCTATCTTTCCGCCTCATCTCTTCTTCCTCATCCCTATCTTCCGCCTCACTCATTATCCTCTTCCGCCTCATCTGCTATCCTCTTCCCTCATCTTACCCTCTTCCCTCCTCACTTCCTCTTCCGCCTCATCTCACTATCCTCTTCCGCCTCACCACTATCCTCTTCCGCCTCATATGCTATCCTCTTCCGCCTCATCTCCTATCCTCTTCCGCCTCTTCCCACTATCCCCTTCCGCCTCATCTGCTATCCTCTTCCGCCTCATCACTATCCCTCTTCCGCCTCATCTCTATCCTCTTCCCTCACTCCTATCCTCTTCCGCCTCATTATCCTCTTCCGCCTCATCTGCATCCTCTTCCGCCTCATCTGCCATCCTCTTCCGCCTCACTCACTATCCTCTTCCTTCCACTCCCTATCCTCTTCTGCATCCCTCTCCTCCCGCCTCATCTGCTATCCTCTTCCGCCTCACCTGCTATCCCTCTTCCGCCTCACTCACTATCCTCTTCCGCCTCATCTACTATCCTCTTCCGCCTCATCTGCTATCCTCTTCCGCCTCATCTCCTCTTCCCTCTGCTCTTCCGCCTCACTCCTATCCTCTTCCGCCTCTTCTGCCTATCCTCTTCCGCCTCATCACTATCCTCTTCCGCCTCATCTCATCCTATCCTCTTCTCTCCCTCACTCACTATCCCTCCTCTTCCGCCTCATCTGCCTATCCTCTTCCGCCTCACCTGCTATCCTCTTCCGCCTCACTCACTATCCTCTTCCGCCTCACCTGCTATCCTCTTCCGCCTCCCTGAATCCTCTTCCGTCCTCATCACTATCCTCTTCCGCCTCACCACTATCCTCTTCCGCCTCATCTGCTATCCTCTTCCGCCTCATCTGCTATCCTCTTCCGCCTCACCTCCTCTTCCTCTTCCTCTCTCCCGCCTCCTCTTCCGCCTCACTCCTATCCTCTTCCGCCTCATCTGCTATCCTCTTCCGCCCTCCTCACTCTGCTATCCTCTTCCGCCTCACTCACTATCCTCTTCCGCCTCTCATCTGCTATCCTCTTCCGCCTCACCTGCTATCCCTCTTCCGCCTCATCTGCTATCCTCTTCCTTCCTCACCTCCCTCTTCCGCCTCATCTGCTATCCTCTTCCGCCTCATCTGCTATCCTCTTCCGCCTCCTCTGCTATCCTCTTCCGCCTCACTCCACTATCCTCTTCCGCCTCATCTCCCTATCCTCTTCCGCCTCACTTGCTCCTCTTCCGCCTCACTCCGCCTCTTCCCGCCTCACTCACCCCTCTTCCGCCCTCATCCTCTTTCCCTCTTCCGCCTCATCTCTGCTATCCTCTTCCGCCTCACTCACTATCCTCTTCCGCCTCATCTGCTATCCTCTTCCGCCTCACTCACTATCCTCTTCCGCCTCACTCACTATCCTCTTCCGCCTCACCTGCTATCCTCTTCCGCCTCACTCACTATCCTCTTCCGCCTCACTCACTATCCTCTTCCGCCTCACCTGCTATCCTCTTCCGCCTCATCTGCTATCCTCTTCCGCCTCATCTGCTATCCTCTTCCGCCTCATCTGCTATCCTCTTCCGCCTCATCTGCTATCCTCTTCCGCCTCACCTTCTATCCTCTTCCGCCTCACTTGCTATCCTCTTCCGCCTCATCTGCTATCCTCTTCCGCCTCACTTGCTATCCTCTTCCGCCTCATCTGCTATCCTCTTCCGCCTCATCTGCTATCCTCTTCCGCCTCACCTGCTATCCTCTTCCGCCTCACTTGCTATCCTCTTCCGCCTCATCTGCTATCCTCTTCCGCCTCACTTGCTATCCTCTTCCGCCTCACCTGCTATCCTCTTCCGCCTCACTTGCTATCCTCTTCCGCCTCACTCACCTATCCCTCTTCCGCCTCTCACTGCATCCTCTTCCGCCTCACCCTGCTATCCTCTTCCGCCTCACTCACTATCCTCTTCCGCCCCATCACTGTCCTCTTCCTCTTCCGGCCTCATCTGCTATCCCTTCCGCCTCACTCTGCTATCCTCTTCCGCCTCATCTGCTATCCTCTTCCTCCTCACCTGCTATCCTCTTCCGCTCCTCCATCTGCTATCCCTTCCGCCTCACCTGCTATCCCTTCCCGCCTCCACCTCCATCCCTCTTCCGCCCTCACCTGCCATCCCCTTCCCGCCTCATCTGCATCCCCTTCTCCTCGTCACTATCCTCTTCCGCCTCAATGCTATCCTCATCCGCCTCACCTGCTATCCTCTTCCCGCCTCATCTGCTATCCCCTTCCGCCTCACTCACTATCCTCTTCCGCCTCTGCTACTCCTCTTCCGCCTCATCTCATCCTCTTTCGCCTCATCTGTTATCCTCTTCCGCCTCATCTCCACTATCCTCTTCCGCCTCACTCACCATCCTCTTCCGCCTCATCCACTATCCTCTTCCGCCTCATCTGCATCCTCTCCCTCCTCCCCCTCTTCCTCATCTGCTATCCTCTTCCGCCCCTCCCTCCTCCTCTTCCTCCTCCACCCTCATCTGCTATCCTTTCCCCTCTTCATCTACTATCCTCCCGCCTCACTCATCTGCTATCCTCATCCGCCTCACCCACTATCCTCTTTTCGCCTCATCACTATCCTCTTCCGCCCTCATCTGCTATCCTCTTCCGCCTCATCTGCTATCCTCTTCCGCCTCACTCACTATCCTCTTCCGCCTCACTCACTATCCTCTTCCGCCTCACCTGCATCCTCTTCCGCCTCCTCTGCTATCCTCCCCTCATCTGCTATCCTCTTCCGCCTCATTCCACCTCTCCTCATTCCGCCTCATCTGCATCTGCCATCCTCTTCCGCCTCACTCCACTATCCTCTTCCGCCTCACTCACTATCCTCTTCCTCCTCACTCACTATCCTCTTCCGCCTCATCTGCTATCCTCTTCCGCCTCATCTCACTATCCCTTCCGCCTCATCTGCTATCCTCTTCCACCTCCCCACTCTCCTCTTCTTCCCCCATCTGCTATCCTCTTCCGCCTCATCACTGCCATCCTCTTCCGCCTCATCTCTATCCTCCCCCGCCTCCGCCTATCCTCTTCCTCCTCCTCCCTCTTCCGCCTCATCTGCCATCCTCTTCCCGCCTCATCACCATCCTCTTCCGCCCCATCTGCTATCCTCATCCGCCTCATCTGCCATCCTCTTCCTCCCTCATCTTCATCCTCTTCCGCCCATCTTCATCCTCTTCCGCCTCACTCACCTCATCCCTCTCACGCCCCTTTTCACCATCCTCTTCCTCCTCCTCACTCATCCTCTTCCGCCCTCATCTGCTATCCTCTTCCGCCTCATCTGCTATCCTCTTCCGCCCTCACCTCCTATCCTCTTCCACCTCACCCACTATCCTCTTCCGCCTCATCTGCTATCCTCTTCCGCCTCACTCACCCCTCTTCCGCCTCATCTCCTGTCCTCTTCCGCCTCATCCCACTATCCTCTTCCGCCTCATCTGCTGTCCTCTTCCGCCTCTCCTTATCCTCTTCCGCCTCACCCACCTATCCTCTTCCGCCTCATCTTGCTGTCCTCTTCCGTACTCATCTGTTATCCTCTTCCTCCTCATCTGTTATCCTCTTCCGCCTCATCTGCTATCCTCTTCCGCCTCATCACTATCCTCTTCCACCTCATCCCCTATCCTCCCCATCTCACATCCTCTTCCGCCTCATCTGCTATCCTCTTCCGCCTCATCTGCTATCCTCTTCCGCCTCATCCCACTATCCTCTTCCGCCTCATCTGCTATCCTCTTCCACCTCACTCACCATCCTCTTCCGCCCCATCTGCTATCCTCTTCCGCCTCTCCCATATCCTCTTCCGCCCCATCTGCTATCCTCTTCCCGCCTCATCTGTTATCCTCTTCCACCTCATCTGCTATCCTCTTCCGCCTCATCTGCTATCCTCTTCCGCCTCATCTGCTATCCTCTTCCTCCTCACCCTCCTCTCCTCTTCCGCCCCACTCACTCATCCTCTTCCGCCTCATCTGCACTATCCTCTTCCGCCTCATCTGCTATCCTCTTCCGCCTCATCTGCTATCCTCTTCCGCCTCATCTACTATCCTCTTCCGCCTCACTCACTATCCTCTTCCCACCATCCCTCATCTGCCTCTTCATCCTCTTCCGCCTCTCTCCTATCCTCTTCCGCCTCACCTGCATCATCCTCTTCCGCCTCATCTGCTATCCTCTTCCGCCCCACCTCTTATCCTCTTCCGCCTCATCTGCTATCCTCTTCCGCCCTCACTCTGCCTCTTCCGTCCTCATCTGTCCTCTTCCGCCTCATCTGCTCTCTTCCGCCTCATCTGCTATCCTCTTCCGCCTCCTGTTATCCTCTTCACCTCATCTACTATCCTCTTCCGCCTCATCTGCTATCCTCTTCCCTCATCTGCTATCCTCTTCCCTCACCTGCTATCCTCTTCCGCCTCATCTGCTATCCTCTTCCGCCTCACCTCACTATCCTCTTCCGCCTCATCTGCTATCCTCTTCCGCCTCATCTACTATCCTCTTCCGCCCATCTGCCATCCCCTTCTTCCTCACCTGCTATCCACTCCTTCCGCTGCTCCTGCTATCCTCTTCCGCCTCATCATCCCCTCTTCCTCCTCACCATTATCCTCTTCCGCCCATCTGCTATCCCTCATCCGCCATCTGCTATCCTCTTCCCCTCACCCCTATCCTCTTCCCGCCTCATCTGCTATCCTTCCGCCTCATCTGCTATCCTCTTCCGCCTCATCTGCTATCCTCCATTCCCTCTACTCCGCCTCTTCTTCCTCATCTGCTATCCTCTTCCGCCTCCTCATCCTCTTCCATCCTCCTCTTCCGCCTCATCTGCTATCCCTCTTCACCTCACTCACCATCCCCTCTTCCTTCCTCATCTGTTATCCTCTCCACCTCATCTGCTATCCTCTTCCGCCTCACCTGCTTCCCTCTTTCTCCTGCTTCCTCTTCTTCCTCACCTGCTATCCTCTTCCGCCCTCACCTGCTATCCTCTTTCGCCTCATCTGTTATCCTCTTCCCCGCCTCATCTGCTATCCTCTTCCGCCCCCATCTGCTATCCCTCTTCTTCCTCACTCTGCTATCCTCTTCCGCCCTCATCTGCTATCCTCTTCCGCCTCATCTGCTATCCTCTTCCGCCTCATGCTATCCCTCTTCCCCTCACCCACCATCCTCTTCCGCCTCATCTGCTATCCTCTTCCGCCTCATCTGCTATCCTCTTCCCCGCCTCATCTGCTATCCTCTTCCGCCTCATCTGCTATCCCTCTTCCGCCTCATCTTCTATCCTCTTCCGCCTCACCTGCTATCCTCTTCCGCCCTCATCTGCTATCCTCTTCCGCCTCCCCATCTGCCATCCTCTTCCGACTCATCTGCTATCCTCTTCCGCCTCACCTGCTATCCTCTTCCATCTGCCTCCTCTTTCGCCATCCTCTTCTTCGCCTCATCTGCTATCCTCTTCTTTCCTCATGCTATCCTCTTCCGCCTCATCTGCTATCCTCTTCCCCCATCTGTTATCCTCTTCCGACTCATCCTCTTCCTCTCCGCCTCTTCCTGCTATCCCTCTTCTCTCCTCATCTGTTATCCTCTTCCGCCTCATCTGCTATCCTCTTCCATCTGTTATCCCCTTCCGCCTCATCTGCTATCCTCTTCCGCCTCATCTGCTATCCTCTTCCGCCTCATCTGCTATCCTCTTCCGCCTCATCTGTCATCTATCCTTCCGCCTCCTCTTCTGACTCATCTGCTATCCTCTTCCCCTCATCTGCTATCCTCTTCCTCATCTGTTATCCTCTTCCTCCTCACCTGCTATCCTCTTCCGCCCCATCTGCTATCCTCTTCCGCCTCTGTCTCTTTTTCCTCTTCCGCCTCATCCTCCCTCCCTCTTCCTCTCCTCTGTTATCCCTTCCGCCTCATCTGCTATCCTCTTCCGCCTCATCTGCTATCCTCTTCCCTCACTTGCTATCCTCTTCTTCCTCATCTGCCTCCTCTTCCGCCTCATCTGCCTCCTCTTCCCTCATCTGCTATCCTCTTCCGCCTCATCTCTGCTATCCTCTTCCGCCTCATCTGTTATCCTCTTCTTCCTCATCTGTTATCCTCTTCCGCCTCATCCTTATCCTCTTCCTCCTCCTCTGCTATCCTCTCTTCCCTCATCTATTTATCCTCTTCGACTCATCTGCTATCCTCTTCCGCTTCATCTCATCTGCTATCCTCTTCCCCTCATCTGTTATCCTCTTTCGCCTCATCTCCGCTATCCTCTTCCACCTCATCTGCTATCCTCTTCCGCCTCATCTGCTATCCTCTTCCGCCTCATCTGCTATCCTCTTCCGCCTCATCTGCTATCCTCTTCCGCCTCATCTGCTATCCTCTTCCGACTCATCTGCTATCCTCTTCCGCCTCACCTGCTATCCTCTTCCGCCTCATCTGCTATCCTCTTCCGCCTCATCTGCTATCCTCTTCCGCCTCATCTGCTATCCTCTTCCCGCCCTCATCTGTTATCCTTCCTCTTCCTGCCTCATCTCTTCGCCTCATCCCTCTTCCGACTCATCTGCTATCCCTCTTCCGCCTCATCTGTCTTCCTCCTCCGCCTCCTCTGCTATCCTCTTCTATCCTTCCACCTGCTATCCTCTTCCGACTCATCTGCTATCCTCTTCCGACTCATCTGTTATCCTCTTCTGCCTCATCTGCTATCCTCTTCCGCCTCATCTGCTATCCTCTTCCGCCTCATCTGCTATCCTCTTCTTCCTCGTCTGCTATCCTCTTCTTCCTCATCTGCTATCCTCTTCCGCCTCATCTGCTATCCTCTTCTTCCTCGTCTGCTATCCTCTTCTTCCTCATCTGCTATCCTCTTCTTCCTCATCTGTTATCCTCTTCCGCCTCATCTGCTATCCTCTTCTTCCTCATCTGCTATCCTCTTCCGCCTCATCTGCTATCCTCTTCCGCCTCATCCACATCCTCTTCTGCCATCTGTTTCCTCCTCTTCCCACTTCTCATCTGCTATCCTCTTCCGCCTCATCTGCTATCCTCTTCTTCCTCATCCTGCTATCCTCTTCTTCCTCATCTGTTATCCTTCTTCCGACTCATCTGCTATCCCTCTTCCCGCCTCATCTGCTATCCTCTTCCGCCTCATCTGCTATCCTCTTCCGCCTCATCTGCTATCCCTTCCGACTCATCTGCTATCCTCTTCCGCCTCACCTGTTATCCTCTTCCGCCTCATCTGCTATCCTCTTCCCTCATCTGCCCTATCCTCTTCTTCCTCATCTCTTCCTCTTCCTCATCTGTTATCCTCTTCTCATCTGTTATCCTCTTCCGCCTCATCTGCCTATCCTCTTCCGGCTTCATCTTTATCCTCTTCGCCTCATCTGCTATCCTCTTCCCCCTCATCTGCTATCCTCTTCTTCCTCATCTGTTATCCCTTCCACCTGCTATCCTCTTCCGCCTCATCTTGCTATCCTCTTCCGCCTCATCTGCTGTCCTCTTTTTCCTCATCTGCTATCCTCTTCCGCCTCATCTGCTATCCTCTTCCGCCTCCTATCCTCTTCCATCCCTGCTTCCACCACATCTGTTATCCTCTTCCGACCTCATCTGCATCCTCTTCTTCCTCATCTAGTATCCTCTTCTTCCTCATCTGCTATCCTCTTCCGACTCATCACTTGCCATCCCTCTTCCACCTCATCTGCCTCCTCTTCCGCCTCATCTGCTATCCTCTTCCGCCCTCATCTGCTATCCTCTTTCGCCTCACTTGCTATCCTCTTCTGGCCTCGTCTGCATCTCCTCTTCGCCTCACCTGCTATCCTCTTCCGCCTCACCTGTTATCCTCTTCCACCTCATGCCTCCCTTCAGCTATCCTCTTCCCTTCCTCATCTGTTATCCTCTCCGCCCTCTTATCCTCTTCCGGCCTCATCTGCTATCCTCTTCTGACTCATCTGTTATCCTCTTCCGCCTCATCTGCCATCTCTTCCGCCTCATCTGCTATCCTCTTCCGCCTCATCTATCTCATCCTTTCCGCCTCATCTGCTATCCTCTTCCATCTGCATCCTGCCGCCCTCTTCCACCCTTCCTCCTGCTATCCTCTTCCGACTCATCTGCTATCTTCCATCCTCTTCCGCCTTCCCCATCTATCCTCTTCCGCCTCATCTGCTATCCCTTCCGCCTCATCTGCTATCCTCTTCCGCCTCATCTGTTATCCTCTTCCCTCATCTGTCCTCATCTGCTATCCTCTTCCGCCCTCATCTGCTCCTCCTCTTCCGCCTCATCTGCTGACTCATCCTCCTCTTCCGACTCATCCTGCTATCCTCTCCCCCTCATCTGCTATCCTCTTCCTCATCTGCTATGTCCTCTTCCGCCTCATCTGCTATCCTCTTCCGCCTCATCTGCTATCCTCTTCCCGCCTCATCTGCTATCCTCTTCCCTCAACTCTGCTATCCTCTTCCGACTCATCTGCTATCCTCTTTTCGCCTCATCTGCTATCCTCTTCTGCCTCACCTGCTATCCTCTTCACCTCATCCTGTCCTCTTCCGCCTCATCTGCTATCCTCTTCCGCCTCATCTGCTATCCTCTTCCGCCTCATCTGCTATCCTCTTCCGACTCATCTGCTATCCTCTTCCGCCTCATCTGCTATCCTCTTCCGCCTCATCTGCTATCCTCTTCCGCCTCATCTGCTATCCTCTTCCGCCTCATCTGCTATCCTCTTCCGACTCATCTGCTATCCTCTTCATCTGCTATCCTCTTCTGACTCCTCATCTCTTCTGACTCCCTCTTCCGCCTCATCTGCTATCCTCTTCTGACTCATCTATCCTCTTCCGCCTCATCCTGCTATCCTCTTCCCTCATCACCTCTTCATCACCTGCTATCCTCTTCCGCCTCATCTGCTATCCTCTTCCACCTCATCTGCTATCCTCTTCCGCCTCATCTGCTATCCTCTTCCGCCTCATCTGCTATCCTCTTCCGCCTCATCTGCTATCCTCTTCCGCCTCATCTGCTATCCTCTTCCGACTCATCTGCTATCCTCTTCCGACTCATCTGCTATCCTCTTCTTCCTCATCTGCTATCCTCTTCCGCCTCATCTGCTATCCTCTTCTTTATCACCTGCTATCCTCTTCCGCCTCATCCTTCTATCCTCTTCCGCCTCATCTGCTATCCTCTTCCACGCCTCATCTGCTATCCTCTTCTGACTCATCTGCTATCCTCTTCTGACTCATCCACATCCTCTTCCCGCCTCACCTGCCATCCTCTTCCGACTCATCTGTTATCCTCTGCCCTCATCTGCTATCCTCTTTCAACTCATCTGCTATCCTCTTCACCCTCATCTGCTATCCTCTTCCGCCTCACCTGCTATCCTCTTCTTCATCTTATCTCTTCCACATCTGTTATCCTCTTCCGCCTCATCTACTGTCCCTCTTCCACCTCATCTGCTGTCCTCTTCCGCCTCCATCTGCTATCCTCTTCCCTCATCTGCTATCCTCTTCCGCCTCATCTGCTATCCTCTTCCGACTCATCTGCTGTCCTCTTCCGCCTCATCTGCTATCCTCTTCTCATCTGTCCTCTTCCCTGCCTCCTGCTATCCTCTTCCGCCTCACCTGCTATCCTCTTCTTCCCTCATCTGCTATCCTCTTCCGCCTCCACTGCTCCTCCTCTTCCTCATCTCACCTATCCTTCCACCTCATCTGCTATCCTCTTCCGCCTCATCTGCTATCCTCTTCTGACTCACCTGCTATCCTCTTCCGCCTCATCTGCTATCCTCTTCCACCTCATCTGCTATCCTCTTCCGCCTCATCTGCTATCCTCTTCTTGTCCTCCATCTGCTATCTCTTCCTCTTCCTCATCTGCTATCCTCTTCCGCCTCATCTGCTATCCTCTTCCGTCTCATCTGCTATCCTCTTCCGACTCATCTGCTATCCTTCCTTCATCTGCTATCCTCTTCTGCCTCATCTGCTATCCTCTTCCGACATCTGCTATCCTCTTCCGCCTCATCTGTCCTGTCTCTCTTCCATCTCATCCTCTTCCGCCTCATCTACATCCTCTTCTGACTCATCTGCTATCCTCTTCCCCATCTGCCTCATCTGACTCATCTATCCTCTTCCCTCATCTGCTATCCTCTTCCGCCTCACCTGCTATCCTCTTCCGCCTCATCTACTATCCTCTTCTGACTCATCTGCTATCCTCTTCCGCTCATCTGCTATCCTCTTCCGCCTCATCCTACCTCTCCTCTTCCCTCATCTGCTATCCTCTTCCGCCTCATCTGCTATCCTCTTCCGCCTCATCCTGCTGTCTTCCGCCTCATCTACTATCCCCTCTTCCGACTCATCTGCTATCCTCTTCTGACTCATCTGCTATCCTCTTCTGACTCATCTGCTCTCCATCTTCCCCGCCTC
This sequence comes from Acanthosepion pharaonis, assembly GCA_903632075.3. Classification (NCBI taxonomy): domain Eukaryota; kingdom Metazoa; phylum Mollusca; class Cephalopoda; order Sepiida; family Sepiidae; genus Acanthosepion; species Acanthosepion pharaonis. The sequence continues at coordinate 1,734,957 of CAHIKZ030004328.1, read as the reverse complement.
ATCTGCTATCCTCTTCCGCCTCATCTGCTATCCTCTTCGACTCATCTGCTCCTCTTCTTTTCTCATCTGCTATCCTCTTCCGCCTCTGCTATCCTCTTCATCCTCTTCCTTCCCTCATCTGCTATCCTCTTCCGACTCATCTGCTATCCTCTTCCGCCTCATCTGCCTATCCTCTTCTGACTCATCTGCTATCCTCTTCTGACTCATCTGTTATCCTCTTCCGCCTCATCTGTCCCTTCCGCCTCATCTCTTCCTCTTCCAGCCTCATCTGCTATCCTCTTCTGACTCATCTGCTATCCCTCTTCCCAGCCTCATCTGTTATCCTCTTCCGACTCATCTGCTATCCTCTTCTGACTCATCTGTTATCCTCTTCCGCCTCATCTGCTATCCTCTTCCGCCTCATCTGCTATCCTCTTCCGCCTCACCTGCTATCCTCTTCTGACTCATCTGCTATCCTCTTCCCCTCATCTTTATCCTGCCTATCCTCTTCCACCCTCATCTGCTATCCTCTTCTCCCTCATCTGCCATCCTCTTCTTCCGCCTCTTCTGACTCTCTGCTATCCTCTTCCGCCTCATCTGCTATCCTCTTCCGCCTTCTGCTATCTGTTCCGACTCATCTCTTCTTCCCTCATCTGCTATCCTCTTCCGCCTCATCTGCTATCCTCTTCCCGCTCATCCTCTCCCCCCGGGCCTCATCTGTTATCCTCTTCTTCCATCCTCCTCTTCGCCTCATCCTCCTTTCCGCCTCATCTCTTCCGCCTCATCTGCTATCTCTTCCGCCTCATCTGCTATCCTCTTCTGCCTCACCTGCATCCTCTTCTCATCCTCCTTCTGACTCATCTGCTATCCTCTTCCGACTCATCTGTTATCTTCCGCCTCATCTGCTATCCTCTTCCGCCTCATCTGCTATCCTCTTCCGCCTCATCTGCTATCCTCTTCCCACCTCATCTGCTATCCTCTTCTGACTCATCTGCTATCCTCTTCCGACTCATCTGTTGTCTCTTCCGCTCCCTCATCTTCCGCCTCTCCTGCTATCCTCTTCCGCCTCATCTGCTATCCTCTTCCCTCCTCATCTGCTATCCTCTTCCGCCCTCATCTGCTATCCTCTTCCGCCCTCATCTGCTATCCTCTTCCGCCTCATCTGCTATCCTCTTCCCGCCTCATCTGCTATCCTCTTCCCTCATCTGCTATCCTCTTCCCTGCCTCATCTGCTATCCTCTTCCGCCTCATCTGCTATCCTCTTCCGCCTCATCTGCTATCCTCTTCCCCCTCCTCATCTGCTATCCTCTTCCACCTCATCTGCTATCCTCTTCCGGCTCTCATCTCTTCCCGCCTCATCTGCTATCCTCTTCCGCCTCATCTGCCTCCTCTTCCGCCTCATCTATCCTCTTCCGCCTCCATCTGCTATCCTCTTCCTCCTCATCTGCTATCCTCTTCCGCCTCATCTGCTATCCTCTTCCGCCTCATCTGCTATCCTCTTCCGCCTCATCTGCTATCCTCTTCCCGCCTCACATCTGCTATCCTCTTCACCCTCTCTATCCTATCCTTCTTCCCCTCATCTGCTATCCTCTTCTGACTCATCTGCTATCCTCTTCCGCCTCATCTGCTATCCTCTTCCGCCTCTCATCCTCCTCTTCCACCCTCATCTGCTATCCTCTTCCACGCCTCACTCTATCTCTTCCGCCTCATCCTCTTCCTCCGCTTCTCATCTGCTATCCTCTTCCGCCTCATCTGCTATCCTCTTCCGCCTCATCTGCTATCCTCTTCCCGCCTCATCTGCTCCTCTTCTTCTGCTATCCTCTTCTCATCCTCTTCCGCCTCATCTGCTATCCTCTTCCGCCTCATCTGCCTCTTCCGCCTCATCTCTTCCTCTTCCACCTCATCTGCTATCCTCTTCTGACTCACCTGCTATCCTCTTCCGCCTCATCTGCTATCCTCTTCCGCCTCATCTATCCTCTTCTGACTCATCATATCCTCTTCTTCCTCATCCTCCTCTTCTCTCATCTGCTATCCTCTTCCGCCTCATCTGCTATCCTCTTCCGCCTCATCTGCTATCCTCTTCTGACTCACCTGCTATCCTCTTCCGCCTCATCTGCTATCCTCTTCCGCCTCATCTGCTATCCTCTTCTGACTCACCTGCTATCCTCTTCCGCCTCATCTGCTATCCTCTTCCGCCTCATCTGCTATCCTCTTCCGCCTCATCTGCTATCCTCTTCTGACTCACCTGCTATCCTCTTCCGCCTCATCTGCTATCCTCTTCTGACTCATCTGTTCCGCCCCTTCCCCTCATCTGCTATCCTCTTCCGCCTCATCTGCTATCCTCTTCCGCCTCATCTGCTATCCTCTTCCGCCTCATCTGCTATCCTCTTCCGCCTCATCTGCTATCCTCTTCTGACTCATCTGCTATCCTCTTCCGCCTCATCTGCTATCCTCTTCTGACTCATCTGCTATCCTCTTCTGCCTCATCTGCTATCCTCTTCCGCCTCATCTGCTATCCTCTTCCGCCTCATCTGCTATCCTCTTCTGACTCATCTGCTATCCTCTTCTGACTCATCTGTTATCCTCTTCCGCCTCATCTGTTATCCTCTTCCGACTCATCTGCTATCCTCTTCTGACTCATCTGCTATCCTCTTCCGCCTCATCTGCTATCCTCTTCCTCATCTGCTATCCTTCTTCCGCCTCACCATGCTATCCTCTTCCGCCTCATCTGCTATCCTTTCCCCTCTTCCGCCTCATCTGCTATCCTCTTCTGACTCATCTGTTATCCTCTTCCACCTCACCTTATCCTCTTCTGACTCACCTGCTATCCTCTTCTGACTCACCTGCTATCCTCTTCCGCCTCATCTGCTATCCTTTCCCGACTCACCTGCTATCCTCTTCCCCCTCACCTGCTATCCTCTACCCCCTCACCTGCTATCCTATTCCGCCTTATATGCTATCCTCTTCTTCCTCACCTGCTATCCTCTTCCGACGCACCAATGTCGTGCGCCGCACCGTTTGGAAACTCCCCTAGTAAGTAATGAATCCTAACAGATATAGTCGTCCTCTCAACCGACTGACTGTCTGAATTTTTATTATCAATGACTGAAACACATTCTTTCTTTTATTTCTTTTTGAACGAATATGGGACCCTGAACAAAATGATTTCTGATTTTGCTGATTTGACGAAGTGGGCGTGGATTCCTCACGAATGGTACGTCAAAATAATACTTTTCACAAAATATTAAAATTTTTTTTTTTCTATTTTCATCAAATTTCCCAAAACGAGGATTCAAATTTCAAAAGTTTACGACAGATTTTGGGAACCCATTCATAAACTAAAACCATATCAGTGGGTTGTCAGAGCAGTACGCTAAGTTCACTACACTACACTTTTTTTCCGAATAGTTGTCAGTCTAGTAAATGGCTATATGATAAAAATCAGAAATTTATAGTGCGGTCCTCGGGGAGCCTGAAAGCAGGCCACACTAGCCACAGAGAGATAAGGACAACCAGGGGATTAGGTGATATGTTAGGGGTTAGAGATGCGTAGTTAAAAAGAAATTGACGGACGGCGATCTTACGTAGATAGCTGTGGCTTAGGAAGAGCCGTGATAAGAACGGCGCCATATGTAGAAGTCACATTCATATTGTGGAAGCTATTATATATATTCTGTATCTTTAAAGAACTGTCACTTGAAAGTTTTAAGTTTATAAATGCCCAGAAAATATTATCACTCTCTAAAAAGAAAATATCACTAAAATTCCACGTGATGATGAAGGTAACCACAAAGACAAACACACACGGGCCACATTCTCTCTAGATATAGATTATAGATTCATTAAAATGTGATAAAATATAGAACAAGTAAGAACATGGTTATCAATTTAACAGCTTTCATTATTGAACTTTAACAGAAATGTTTATAAAATTATTGCATTTGTTAATTGCTTTCATTTCCTAGTTAATACTTTTACTCGAAAATATAGGAGAAAATAAAAGGTATATATATATATATATATATATATATATATATATATATATATATTATATATATATATATTGGGTTGGATTGATGGAGGTGGAATTAAATTATTTTATACACCGAATTAATGATAATACCAATAGTTTCTGTGACGGGAACGTTAGTAAATAAATTCTCTACGTCAAGTGACGCAAGAATTACTTGGTTTGTTTTTACTTTTGTGATTTTAAGTATTTGGAGGAATTCATGGGTATATATATATATATATATATATATATATATATATATATATATATATATATATATATATATATACGAAACAGAATACCTCCAAGCAAGGCAATAATGCCATTAAACACAAAGGATTACGGGAGATTTAGATATTTGCAGATTAAAGTTGGCTAGAAAGCACTGAGCCGGAAGGGAGGTCCTAAGCGAGATGTGCGTGAAAATAAACTGTTAGCATAGAAATTACGGCTACATGTAGCCAGCGAAATTGTAAAATGATGAGAACTCGATGCTAGTCTAGAGCTGCGCTTAAATTCAAAATATATCATAGTGTGTGTGTATATATATATATATATATATATATATATATATATATATATATATATATATATATATATATATTATATATATATATACACAAATAAAATTGCTATTGTTTGGGTTGGTACATTCGTCTTTTGCAGTCAAGAACTCATATCAGTAACTGCTGTGGTGTCTGTGTGTTTCACATAAACAAGGCAATCCATTAAGACGCAAGGAGTGAGTATGAAAGAATATGAGAAAAAGGAAAGTCATTATTAAAGAGACTGAACAGTAAACGGACAGGATTAAAGAATCCAGAAGTTCACGATTGATACCGCATTTCAATGTTTGTAGCCCAAAGTTAACTGGAAAGAAAAAAGCCGAAAAAAGTTCCACAAGTAAGAAGTGCGTGAAAAGAAACTGTTAATATAGACATTACGATTACAGTTAAGCAATTCAAGTGTAAAATGATGAGACCTTGACGCCAATCTAGTACTGCACTTCATAAAGTCTAGGTAACATAGAGCAAAGTAGACCAGAACAATTAGCATGCATGTATTTATAGAAAATGGAAAAGGGAAACTAGATTATGGCGGTGGGAAGGTGACTGAAGTCGAGGTGCTTGGTCAGGTCAAATGACACTGGAGATTCTTTTATTGCATTTGATCAAAGACCTCTAAATATATAACAGAAGCGCCAAACCATATGTGTCAGCAACATTTGAAGTATGGACGAACGGTAGACTTATAAATATGTTAGATAGATTCTGACGAGAAAAATTATCTCGCACGTCACATTGAACCTATTTTTCAAGCATCAATTTATACAATATAATCTTATCACTGCATGTAATCGGAGAACGTTTACCCGAGAAGGCTCAACGAGTGATTTTCCTGGGGAGGTGGGGTAGCATCATCCATGCTGATGGAAGGCAGAAAATGTTCTACCAGATGCGCTTAATGGACAGCAGTCTCGTTTTGGAGGCTTTATAATTAACAAGACATCAAGTGTTCTTTTTATGGACAAAAAGCATGCATAAAGTGTTCAATGTTTCTGCATAAGAATAGCGCGCACGCACACACACACAAACACACAGACAAATACATATACTCTCGAACATATACACACACGCACATATACATTGTCATCACAAATCATACCGGTATTTTTCAATTGCTTATTCATTCAAATAAACTCATTCTCCATTCTGAAGGTGGTAACGACCTTAGCATTTAGATCACTGACAGTTTTTAATAGTATCATTTAGAAATTTAACAAATATTTTAAATAATAATATTGCTACATGGTATACATGAAAATGAACATGTTGTAAATGGGTGTACCTTAATTACAACAATTTCTCTAATACCATTATACAGCATCCTCAAATATTTCGTAGAAACGAATACATAGGTATTGTAGTTGAGTGAGGGAAAGAGACTTGGCCCGTACTACTCCGGATATTATTGCTAGTATATAGAAGAGACAAATGCCATTTTTTTCTATCAAGGGTTTTTCAGAATAATGTCTCACTCTTCATAAAATTATATTTGTATTTAACTTTCATTATCAACGTAATTACATATCCATGCGCCAAAAATGGTAAATGCATTGACATATACATCGTAATATTAGCAAAAACACCTCAAAAAGCTTTCTTTTTTTCTTTTCCCTTTCTTTGCAGAATTATCTTAATGTTATCTTTAATGCTATCTAACTGTCCATATCTGCTTTGCCATCAGCGAGTTTAAATCAGCGAAAACTGAAAGTTAACGACCGTTACAGATACATGAGTATGTTTACAAATAGTCAAGAGTTTTCAAATGTTTCATAAAATTCTTTTGATATTGAATAACTCCGCGATGGTGCATCAAGCCCACCATAGACGAATAATATAAAAAATAATCTTAATCGACAAATATTTATTTTGTTAACATATCTTGTCAAGAAAAAGATTTAGTTGTGAATATATATATACTGAGTAAATTCCAGATCAAAATTCCGTCAGTAACTAAATATTCTATATATTATATGCATGTTCACTACAGGCAAATAATTAGGGGTGAAGCTGCATTTCTAAAAAAAAAAACACATTAAAATGAGGTATTTTTGTATTCAATGAAAGTAAAAGATAAAATTTCAGTATCTACAGTGGATTTGCTTTTATTTTGACAAACATAAGCATTTCATTCTAAAAGCATTTTTATTATACAACGACAACATATTTTGTGTTCGTCAATGAAATCATCACCTGTCTTAATTATAGTCTAATTCTTAGCATTCTTTCCAACAATTTTTGAAAAAAAAATTAGATGTAAGATAATCCCATGCATTCTACGAAAACTGAAAAAACTCGCACTCACTCTTTAAGTATTCAATTCGACATCACCTCTCCAATTCATAGCAAAGTAATTCCATAGCAGTGAGGTCTGGATATTGAGGAAGCTATGTCATAATTTCCAAAAGTGTATTTCTTTTTTTGACACGAGGTTATTTTGACATAATTTTGAAAAGTGTTTTGAATCATTGTCTTGGAGAAAGATCATTATTTTCAATTATGCGTGATGCAAATGGTACAGCATGTCTTGAATGATATTGTTCTTTTTTCATGACTCCCTTGAATTGAATCAAATATGCAGCCATTTTGGTAAACTCAAAACGGTTCTTTAGGGGTTAATGGTGAAAACAAAATACAATTTATTTTTTACAAAATACTCGTAATAGAGTAAAATGTATTGAGTACTGACGAATCCAAATTTAAACCATTTCGTAGAAAGAGAGAACTGAGGAAAGAATGAAAATAAAATCAAATATATTATAGTTACTGAAATTTTGTCTTTTATTTAATACAAATAAACAATACTGATTTTAAGTTAGTTTTAAAGAAAATGCAGGGTGGTCCCAATCTTTTTACTGTAGTGCATATATATATATATATATATATATATATATATATATATA
>CAHIKZ030004328.1:1677500-1725000 GCA_903632075.3 Acanthosepion pharaonis | reverse complement strand
ATTTTTTTCTCATCGAATGAATATTTTAAAACGTTTTGTAAATCTGAAACTGAAACTGGTTAAAATCAAACGATTTTTCCTGAAATCCCGCATGTAAGTAAAAATTAATAAGTAAATAAAAAAATAATTAATTAATTAAATAATCAATTTAATTTTATAATTGTTTGTAAAGAAATATTGCATACATGACATACATATAAAAACATTACATAGATAAAAAAAAAATTAGGTATTTTTCAAAATCTCATTATTATTTTTTCTATAAAGCATCATCATCATTATTATCATGCCCTTGACTTTTGTAATAGTGGAGCGGATCTGAATGCAGAAGCTGCAACTCTTTTCCACAACGGTCTATTAACGGCAGCCATAAGCAATTCCGATAGTCATACCCGTCCTCTATACAGTAAATTTTTGTAAATACCTTTATCACATTTTCACTTTTTACGTATATATATATATATATATATATATAGTTTCATTAAAAAGGACTGACCATTTACTGCGGTTATTATTTTTATTTAATTTTTGATGTGTTGTTATATTTTTTTTTTTTGTTTTGTATGTCCGAGTTCTTTCAGCTGTACATTTGGCCATTATCAAGGATGAATTTTATTTTTACTTTTAACTGAATGTATGGATTGGTTTATGGATGTATTTTTATGAGTGAACGTTGTGATAAGGAAACATTCCTCATTTCTTGATACAGCATTTAGCGCTAATGTTGGTTGAAGCTTAAAAATAGTTTTCATAAAAATATATTTCTGTGAATTACATCGTTGTGTTATTTTTAGCATTGATGGGTATTTCCTTCCCAACTTTTTGTTTAAGGTAGTGTGGATTGTCAATATCATCATGTTTAAATTTAGTTTCATCAAATGGGTTCTCCATCTGCACTTTCATAGCTGTAAATATTCCACCACGCATCTGAAATGTTTAATTATTTTTGTAAAAACAATGTGTACATATATATCCAGAAGTTTTTACCGTCATGGATGTATTATTAGTTTGCCTGTTAAAATGCTTTATTTTTGGTATATGTTCGAATTGAATTGAGAGGGATAGATTACTGTTGTGATTGTGTCAATTGTTAGAATGAATAGGTCGTGAATCGAACTTGCCACGTGTACGGTAGTTAATGAGAATCTACCTTTTTCCCATCTCCCTTCGACGAACAAATTAAGTATTCCTACACTAGAAAAATACCCCTTATGCAACATATAGAGGAATGCAGAGGACGAAATCTGCCAAATATTAATATCTTCCCATTCAACCAACGCGACTAGAAAACCACCGAACAAAAGTGTATTAGCAAAGAAAAATTTTTCATCAGCGAATTTAAACGAAAACACAATGCATTGCATAAACCAAAGATCATCAAAACTATTTCGATTTGCGGTCATGAATTAACATGTTCTTTGATCTTCAGTGACATTGTTTACTGATGTGACAATGTTTTGCCAGACTTCTCTGTCCTCTGCGTGTGTAATATTTCTGTCGTGATTTGAATGTCTCAGTTCAGCGTTGTGACTATGGTAGTTCTTGGGTGACCTCTGAACTTTTTGAAGTCAGTCTTTTTAAAGTAAAACTCCATGGCTTTTTTAGCTGGGCATTCTGAATACATTCGCAAAATATGTCCAAGAAGTGTCCATCTTGTTTTCAAAATGAACAAAGACAAATGAGATTCTTTACATCTGCTGTAAAAGTTCTTTTTGGAGATATTATGAGGGTACTATTCCTATCAGAATTCTCTGTTGTAGTCTGTGGAAACTGTCTGGCTCCTGCTCTCTTTCCTTTGTAAGATCCCCGAGATCATGACATTGGAAGTTCAATACGCAGTAACCGGAGCAGCCATTTACATACTCCGCCAAATTACGTCCTTCAAAATAGATAAATGTCATACTATCCTTATCATAAGCGACAGACAAAAACATTTAGACCGCGTGATTACTTTCTTTTATTCCGGACTTAAGCATCTGCACGTGATAACCGAATAAACATCAAAACATTTTTGAAAAATAAACTGAAAAAAAAAAAAATGTTAGTAAGACCCATCAAGCCCTCAAAAATAAGAGTTGCCGCTGTATTCTGTCTTCCGACAAAATTAAAAGGCTCTCTCTGTAAGGGAGGGGGAAGGATTAAAAAAAAAAAAAAACATTAGAAAATTTAAAAAAAATAACCCAGTCGAAATGAAAAGCGCAGGTCAAAATAAAATGGGGAGGTTGGAAATCTCGATTTGGATCTTAGGCAGAAGCCAGACGCAGGCCGGAAACGACACTTATTCACACTAACTAGCTGCACAAGAAGAATCTACTTCAACCAAGGAAGGGCTCCACAGGAAACCTCCCATTATGCCAGGGGGACTTAAAAAAGAAAATCAAGGCTAGACCCGATCACGTGAACCAGGCTCGCCATAGTTACCCACCTTTAACTGAAATCTGTCAATTCCAACCGCTTTCTATCATCCTGAGTTGATGCTCAAATAATCTAAGATCCTGATGAGAATAGTGGTCACATTTCAAGATTTCCTCCATCAGTGTCGTCTAAATCACCATTCGAAATGTGGCCAGCAGCGTCAGAAAGAACGTCTTCATCCATTGTCCCACGCGTATCCGCGATCAACGAACATTTGCGATTAATCATATTCTTTTCTTTTTTGGTTCCAGTAACAAAAATTTCTGTCCTTTGTTTTTTTTTCAATTTTCATTTCGACCTTCTATTTCTTTCGTTTTATTGTTCAATATTGTTATTTCTTTTTTCTAGCCTGGTGTTTCTCTTATCTAACGAAAAGTTGTTATCATGCCTTTCTATCTGCAGGAGTAGAACTAATATTGAACCAATTGACATCGTTCTTCGTCAACAACAGAAAGGCTTCGCATTTCAATAATGTTAAAAAAACATGTAGCCATTCTCTTCTATCCAAGAAGTTGAAATTTAAACATCGGCTTTCATAAGCCACTTCCAAAATAAAGCTGTTTCTAATGTCAAAGATATCTCTTAGTAAAGTTGCATAAATCGCTTGATAATATCACATATAGCATGTCAGTTTCAGTTACGTTTTTTTTTCAGTCAGTAAATATAATATTCACTTAGTTGATATTAAAACAAATATCCAAAATATAATTATCACAAAATAGGATAAAATCGACGCACAAAAATGTTAGGGGGTTTATAAAAGTTTTAAATTGAGACCTACCGAGGGGTCATACTTTTCACCTATTCACATACAATGTAACACATATTACATACATTATTATACGCAGGGGAGCAGATGAAATGGATTGTTTGTGACAGTCAGTATTCAGTGAGCAGAAATACAATTGCCATAATTAAGATATCTGAGCAACTAATCACTCCAATTTTACATTTGCTTTTTTTATTTTTTTCAGGGGCAGGTATTATACATTGATTCATCATTGTGAATAATATAATATATATATAATATATATTATAAATTAATTGATTTAAAATATGTTTTTTTTCGCTACACAGTTCTAACCGTGTTTCAAAAATGGAAGATGGAAGCTCCGAATTTAATTTTGTAATTAGATTAAAGACATTAGTTCCATTTCATCCTCAAGCGAATTTTGGAGTAACTTTTAAAATTAATGGGTTTTATAATATAGATAATCTTTTTCAGACACCATTATTCTGTGGTCAACAGAAGAATATTTTCTATGAACATTTTTAGGTCCATCATCGTCTGTTCCACTACCTTTCGGCAACGGATGAAATGATGAATTCTGACGGATAATTTTCCATGTTGGAAGTCATAAAATACTCGATTTTTCAAAGAATCATCACTGTATTTGTATTGAACTTCTTCCTCTTTGAAAACGGTGACTTGAATAAGAATAGCCAACGTCTTTTCTCTGTATCCCCACCTCAGAATAAGGGATTCTTCCCAAAACAATCGTTAGTTCAGGTTCTTAATAACAATAATGTATTCATCGATTTATCATTAAGTTTAAAGATATTGTTTCCCATTTGGTGACTTGGGCCTGCAATTTGGTTACTCGGGCCTGTCCTTTCATGATTCCTGTCTCCCATTTGGTGACTTGGGCCTGCAATTTGGTTACTCGGGCCTGCTATTTGGTAACCCGTGGTTGCCATTGTTTGATTCAGTCCTGTCATTTGGTGTCTTGGGACTTCAATTTAGTTCCTCGAGCATTCCATTTTGGTGATTTAGGCCTGTAATCTAGTTACTCGTGTGTACCAATTGGTGACTCTTCCCTGCAATTTAGTAACTCATGCCTGTCTTTTGGTTAGCTTCAACTTGTAATTTGGTTACTCGAGCTTGCAATTTCGTTACTCGGCCTGCCAGTTGGTGATTCGAATCTGCAGTTTGGTTCCTTGAACCTGCATTTTGTTGAATCGGGCCTGCAATTTGGTGACTCGGGTCTGCCATTTTATGACTCCAGCCTGACATTTGATGATGCGGGCCTTCAATTTGGCGACTTAGCACCGCAAATATTTTAGTCGGGTCTTCCACTGGATGACCTCCTACCTGTCATTTAGTTAGTCAGTCCTGCCATTTGGTAACTCGGTCCTGTAATTCGGTGATCTGAGCCTTCCATTGGTAACTTAGACCTAAAATCTGATTATTCGGGTCTACTATTTGGTGAATACAAAAGTACAATTTGATACTTATCTGGCACAGGGCTCGTCCCTGGGATAGTGGTATCACGGCTAGGACTATCTTGGACCGGCTTCGGCCTCGACCAGCTAGGACAAGCCAAGACCAGCTATGACTAGCTTGGACAACTAAGACCAGCTTGGACCAGCGGCCCGAGTGAAAACATTCGGGTCCCCACGTTAAAAACTGGCCTTGTGTCACAACCTGACTCAGTGGGGGCTCAAGTAAATATCTACTATTTGGTGAGTCTTGCCTGCTTTTTGGTTACCTCCGTCTTACAATTTATTCTGGCCTGAAATTTGGTTACTTCGCCCTGAAATTTGGTTACTCGGGCCTGCAGTTTGGTTACTCAGGACTTCGATTTGGTTAATCGGGCTTGCTATTCGGTGGCACTGGCCTGGACTGTTTTGGCATTTTCTTTTTTTCCTTTATAAAATTTGCAAACTGAAAACTATTCCTCTAGTGAATTTTTTACTGCAGCTGAATGCTTTAGCATGAAACGAATGTGCATATTTTGAAATAAAGAAATTTCATAGAACCCATTTCCTGTAAGCTTTGTCTTAAATGAAACGGAACTACTTCCAATGGTTTTTGACTTTATATATTTCTTTTCTTGTATTTTGTGAAAATATTTTCTTTCATCATTTTTTTGCATCCGACCAGTCGGATAAAAGTTCAAAGTAAATATGGCGTTTCATTTTCGACTTCCCGGAGTTCATTATAACTTCACAAAAAGATGATGTCTTCTAAACCGACAAAATGATTCGCATATATTGGACAATATAAAATAAATAAAAAAAAATGTCTAAAAATACATATATACATATAATTTCAAGGAAAATATTAGACATTCATATGTTAAATTATATATAGACCAACATTAGTAAATTCACTTCGAATCTTCTTCTGGGATCAAAAAATCTAATGACGATAGACGGAGCAATCTCAAAAGTCTATTTGGCCGGCTGTAATTTCTCCTCATTAATATTAATCTTTGGAAGATGGCATTGTTTGGCCACATCACATGACATAAGAGCATTTGCAAAATGATAATGCATGATACTGTTGAAGGCTGGGACAAGTAATGACAGCAACGCAAGAGATGGTCAAACATTACCAAAGAATGGCTGGAAATGACAATACCGGAACGCCTCAGTGCCACTGCCAAAAGATCTTGATGGAATAGGTTGTCTATTTTGTTTCTGTCCATATGTCTTTCCGACGATTGAATATGTCAACTGATTGATTATGATGATTTCAAGAAATTTTTTTTTAAATTAAACTTTTCGAACAACGACTTTAGTTTTTAAATTGTAGTTTTACTTACATTCTCTCTTTAATTATACAATTTTTCAACTATCAAATTTAAATTTTTAACTGAAAAAATTAATACAATAAACTAACAAAAACAAACGTGTTTTTACTATTTTTTTCTGTCAGAATATTTAGACATTATCCAGTTTTTGATACAATACAATTCCTGCCCCTTTTTTCTATATAAGAATACGTATATAGAAAAAGGATCATGAATTGTTCAGTTGACAAGCTTTTTGCATTGTGTTTGATATATTATGTAGAGAATAACTTTCACCTGATGCTTTTTTAGTATAATAGGGATGTACAATTGATATGATTACGACTGTCACCATTCAAGGCTTTATCGGATCTAAAAAAGGAAAGAAAGAAATGTATGTATGTATGTATATGTGTGCGTATACTGAAATAATGAATCTTAGTACTTTTTCCCTATCCTGACATTTCACGTCATTAAACAAGAAAGATAAGCAGTGGCTTTAAAAAAATATTTAATAAATAATTCTGTGTTTTCTTTATAATTCTTAGTACATGCCGAAAGTAATTTTTATATTTTCCCAGGATTTTTTTTTCTTTAGCGAATTAAGGGCAAATCTCATTTTCAGGACGGCTCGAAAGCAAGAAATTCATTTTAGCCGTTTCAGAAACGAATCCAAGGCAAATCCTCATACACTTCTTCAAAATGAGTTGAAAGTAAAAGATGTGTATATTTTTGGGTATATCCTTATGTTTTCTGTAAACACACACACACATATAGTAAAAATTAGAGTATATAATTCCGATAAATTCATATATATATATATATATATATATATATATATATATATATATAAAGAGAGAGAGAGAGAGGTGAGAGGGAGAAAATAATAATATGATTTGGAACAAATAAGGCTTTTATATATTTTTATATGTGATGTTTATAATACTTGTATCTTTGCAGAGAATTATTAAATTAAATTAATTATTCATTTATTAAAATTACTTTACTTATATGTGGATTCTCAGAAAAACTCGTTTTACTTTGACTGTTTTAAAGTTTTAAACTTTTAGCTTTTCGAAAGATTTTCAAATGTTTATTCGATTACAACGTGTGGAATAAAAGAAAGAAATCACATGATGTAACTGGTTTTGTCCGTCGCTTATGCTAAGGATAATATGACATTTATCTATTTCGATGCACGTACCTCATATTTATGTAATGAATTGCGTTTTGGTTATAATTTGCTGATAAAAATCTTTCTTTGTTAATGCGCTTTTGTTCGATGTTTTTTCGTTGCATTGGTAGAATGGAAAGATATTAAAGTTTGCCAGATTTCGTCCTCCGAATTCCTGTATATTTTGGCTAAGTGTTTGAATAAGGGGTAATTTCATAGACTGGGGATCACTAATTTGTTGGCGGTGAATTGTTATCCTTTGTTAGAGTGTCCGACAGAGTATTCGGAGTGTCCCTACCAATACAGTGATCGAGATGACCCTCGCGTGTTATAATATATTAGGTTCTCTGTGTTGCACGAGAAATTATTTTGAATTATGAACTTACTTCCGTGTTTGAAATGAAATTCGTAATCTTCTTATAGGTATCTGCAGACTCTCCAGTGGGGACATTTAAATCTTTTCACCTGAGACTCTTCTGCAGATTTGCACTCGTCAGGATCTTTTTTAGTGACATTGGTTGTCGTTTACTTTTTATGATTGGATATTTTTGTAAGAGGTTTGTGGCGGAGATAGGGTTGATGTCGTAGTAATCCTGACTTGATATTATTTGAGTGTTGTTAAAGTAGTTAAACTGTTGCTTTATGTATTTGTAATGTAGAGGTAATCCTTTTTCTTTTCTTTTTTTAAATGTAAACTAAATGAATTAAAATTTACAATAATAATATAAACAATAAAAAATAGAGAATTTATATTTTCTTTTTGTGATGTGAATTACAGAATATTGGCACGGTGTGTATAAAAAAATGTTCTCAGTGTGTCTTTTGTTTAAAAGTCAGTGCTTACTTGGTTTGGTTCCGAGAATTTCGTTTGTGAGGATGCCGTTTAAAATCGTCTGTTTTCGATCTTCACGGTGTGCTAGCAAAGACGTGAGTTTCTGTACCACTACTACTATTTGTCTACTCTACTACTATGGATACCCTAGTTTACAATGCTCTACTGACTCTCTTGTGGTGCAATATATATGTTTTTATAATGATGAGGGTTAGGATGATTGAATAATATTTTCTATCATCACTGATGACAGGGTTAATTTTAGAATGATTAAATATCCTTATTTTTTTATCATCAGTGATGGCAAGCTTATTTTTAGAATGACGAAATGTCATCGTTCTGAACCATAACAGGTTCTTCAGTTTTTGTCCTTTAGTAGCATTGATACATTTAGGTGTATGCGTGTGTAGATTTCTGTATTCATTGAGTTAAAAGTTGTGATATATGGAATGACTTTTGTTGTTTACTTTGTTTTTTGTTCTAGGAATATGTCGATATTAATGCGTTCTGCTTTTTTTAATGCTCTTGTTGATTAAATTCCGACGGTATTTTCTCTTCATAATTTTTTTCATATTTTCTCTTCATAATTTTTTTCATATTTTCTAGTTTCTGTTGTGGTTTGAAATTATTGTAGGTCGAGAGGAATGTTGATATCAGTGTGTCTCGGATGAGAAGATGTAGAAAGAAGATAATGTGGAGAATCAGTCTAGTTTAGTGCTTCTTTTTTTATTAATATGTGCCTATAAAAGGAAGAGAGCGCTTAAGTAGGCGTGAACACTTCGAAAAAGACCAGTACGCTAAAAAGCCTCTGTCACGATATCTTTGGACTTCATGCTAGCACAAGCACCCCAGTCTCATGTAAAGTCACGTCTACCTAATTTCACTCACTCCGCATTTTTATTTAACACACCAGGCCAGCAAACTGGAGAAATCTGAATAAATAAAATATGCTCTCAGGTAAAGTTCGAAAAGTGTGTGTGTCTGGGGCGTCTATTTAAATTCAGTTATCCATTTAAAATAACGTGCGTGTGTGCATTTTTCACATCAGCCTGTGATATGATATGATAAGGAACAAAACAAGGACGCTTATAAATCTAACATGTTTCGCTTATATCAAAGCTTTATCGGAGCTGATTATGCTTTAATAAAAGTGAAAAATGTTAGATTTATAAATGTTTCCTCTCTGCACTTCATCCTACCATTCGGTCGGTAATATATCAGATCATCCCATAAGTTATGTCTGAATTTTGAATAAAGAAAACAAGTGACCAAATGTTATATTTAATTACAAATTCAATCAACAATGTATTTTCCATGATTATCTATGACTTCCTTCCATCTATTAACAAGCTTACTAATTCCATTTCTGTAAAATTCTTTTGGCTTTGATTCGAAGAACTCACAAATGTCAGTTTTAATCTCTTCCAATGTTACAAAAGCTGTTTCTTCCAAATGATTCTGTAAGCTACAAAACAAATGGTAGTCTGATCGGGAGAATAAGGTGGATGAGGAATTTTCTCCCAACCAAGATCTTCGATCTTTTGTGACGTACTTCTTTGCTGTGTGGGGTCGCGCTTTGTCCTGATGAAACATCACCTCTTTTCGATTCAATAAAGCAGGTATTTTTTTCCTCAAAGCTTGGTTCAAACGCTCTAATTGCTGACAGTATATTTGAGCATTAATTATTGCATAAGGTGGTAACAATTCAAAGTGGATTATTCCTTGGCGATCCCACCAGATTGAAATGTTTCTAGCCGCTTCGGCTGCTGAATTTCCTTTCTTGAACTGATAAAGCATTATGTGCCTCAAATGATTCTTGGGTACTTCCATGTTCGCAGGGGTTTAATCAAACAAAATTTAATTTTATTGTTCTCTGAAATAAAATTTGATCAGTTTAAATGCATCTAAACATGAAAATAATGTTCAGCTCCATTAGACATTATAAAATACTCTTTAAATATATATATATATATACATATAGATAGATAGATGTTTGATTAACACACACACACAAACACACGCACATACACAGACACGCATATATATATATATATATATATATATATATATATATATATATATATATATATATAAAGTTAATGGTCAGAGTTGAATAAAATTTTAATTTTAAAAATCAAAAGGTCAATTAAAATACGCGACCATGGTTTCAGGAGATACTTTAAAAATGACCACTTTAAAGCTTTATTTAAAAAAAAAACAAAGAACGCTACATAATTATCTTTAAAAAAAATAACAGGCTCATTCTTTTCTCTCTTTTTTTTATTCAACCTTCTCGTCCCCTTCCTTTCTATTACACTTAATGTCCTGCCTTTCACTCATCATGAGCTTGTTATTTTTTGAAAGATAATTATATATATATATATATATATATATATATATATATATATATATATATATACATATATATATATATCCATGAATTTGATTTGATGGGGATGATTAACACGAAAAAGAAAAATGATGTTAGTAAGACCTGTCCCCCCTACATAAATAGGAGTGACCACAGTATTCTGTCTTACAACAAAATCAAGAGTCTTTCTCGATAAGGTAGAGGGAAAGGATTAGAAAATTCAAAAACTAACCCTGCTGAAATGAAAAGGGAGGGTCAGAACAACCTGGGGAGGTTCGGAATCTCGACTTGGATCACAACAAAAGTAGCATCCGTGAACAAAGCGGGAACAACACTTACTCACGCTAACTAGGTCCACTTGGAAGAGTCCATCTTAATCAGCGTGGGCTTCTCAGCAAACCGCCCCGTTGTGAATTAAAAGGACTTAAAAAATAAAATCAAGGTTAGCCGCGTTCAGGTAATTCAGTCTCGCCACATACACCCATCCTTCAGTGAAATCTTCCAACCATCTTCTATCAGTTCTAATCTTCATCCTGAGCGGATGCTGAAATGTCTGAACAGATATTGATGAGAATAGCGATCGCATTGCTAGATTTCCTCTATTCGCATCGTCCAAATCAACATTCAAGCCGTGACCATCAGAAACACAAACCGTTCCACCTCCGTACAAAAGGGTCTCACACGTATGCGCGATCAATAAGCACGTGGTTTTCGGGAGCGATACGAGCCGATATAGTTCCAAAGGCAGTAAACCCGAGGAAAATGGTAGAAGTTTTGCGAAGTCACTTGCTCCAAACCAAGGCGACATCGCTGACAGTCTGGCCAATCCGACAAGCCCCATTTGGACGCTACTTCAATGTGATATAGCCGATTCCGAACCAATCGGCAGGCAAGCGAAAACTCAGGGAGACAATTTGTCGTGGTGCCCAAGACCAGAAATAGCGCAAATCGGTCGCCGACAAACCGAACCGGCTGCAAAGCGGATCCTTCGCGAGCACCTCCACTAATTCCTGATACAAGACTCGCCTAGACCGAGAAAGGTTACTGGACTGAGGAATGATCCTCAAAGGTCGCTCGGCATTGGAGGAGGAAATCCAAATGATCCCGAGGCCTACGACTGCACTCAGCCTTCGACACCGGAGGAGTGATGATAAGGCGAGAGAATGCGGCCCTCACACTCCACTTCAAGATCGAATCCTCTGTCAACGCGCCTATGCTGTGCGTTGCCAAAGGATGTCATACGCATGTGACAATGTGTCCCCTCTAGTACTGAGGTGAAGTCAATCTTGAGCCATTTTAGTGACTCGTCAAGTGTGGAATTCCCAGCTCTCTCCCTACCCCATGACACGAATGTTGGGCAAAGACATCTCTGTCGGCGTGATGCATGCAGCTTTACTGTCTTGATTGGGATGAATTCCATTAAGAAAAAAAAAAATATTTTTATATATATACATGTTTTTCTTCATCGTTAGCGCAGCACTGATTGCAATCATCAATTTTCAGTCTGCATCTATATATATATATATATATATATATATATATATATATATATATATATATATAAATTTGATCAATATACACACAAAATTGTACATATTAGGATTTTTAACTCATGGCGTGAGAAGTTGCCAAATATGTGTGAGGTATTTTGCTGTATGAAGGAGCGAATAGTGAAGGATAAATTTTAATGGTGAATGAGTATAGTGTAAAAAATGAATGGGTTGTAAATCCGATTAGCTAGGCATACGATAGCTAGTGATGACCAATCTTGAAGAGTCTCCCCCTTTTTTCGGCCTTGTGCCATAATTACTGTATCAGTAATAAATCTTTGACACATAGGGTTACTGGGCATGAAAGAATTAGAAAACAGAAATTACTAAGGAGAAAGAACAATAGAAATGTAATCAGGAAGACAATAGATAACGATTGATATTACATTTCAACTTTTAAAGATTAAAGTTGACCGGAAAGCATGAAGACGGAAGACAGTTTCACAAGTGATAATTGGGAAAAAAATAAACTGTTAGCCTAGAACTTACGGTAACCTCCCCCTCCCCCACTCAACTATAAACTGATAAAACCTCGTCGCCAGTACATTACTTCGCTTCGTTTCATAAAATATAAGAAGTATTATTGCGGACTTTCTTTCTCTGTGGGTGTTGGTTTATTGTTTCTTTTTTTTTTAAGTAAAAGATAATATTTCACTGACTATAGCGTATTTGCTTTTATTTTCAGTCTTACTAAGAAAAGGCTCGAATTTAGAGCGGTCAATACATTTTACTATATTATGTGCATTTTGTATGAGAAACATTTTATTTTGTTTTCATCATTAGCCCCTAAGGAACAGTTTCGAGTTTACTAAGATGGCTGCATATTTGATCCTATTCAAGGGAGTCGTGAAAAAAGAACAATATCATTCAATTTTGCAAACACATGCCATATCATCTGCTTCAGGCATAACTGGAAAAAATGATTTTTCGCTAAGAAGATTCAAAACACTGTTCTAAATTATGTCATAATAACATTGTGCCAACAATAAAAGGAATAAAATTTCAGAAATTATGACATCGCCGCCTCAATCTCCACACTTCTCTTCCATTTTGTGATGAATTGGATAGGACTGTTCGAAGAGAATACCCAAAACGTGAGAGTGAGCTTTTTCATTGCTCGAAGAATGGTCAAGAATGTCTGGTATCTATTTTTTTTCAAAAGCTGTTGGAAAGAATGCTAAGAATTAGGCTATAATTAAGGCAGGGGATAATTTCATTGACGAACGCAAAATATGATGTCGTTCTATAATAAAAATTCTTTTAGAATGAAATGCTTATGTTTGTCAAAATTGAAGCAAATCCACTGTAGATACTGCCATTTTCCTTTTACTTTCAAAGAATACAAATATATCTCATTCTAAGTTTTTTTTTTTAAAGAAATGCAGCTACACCCGTAACTATTTGCCTGTAGTGAACATGCATATAATATATATTTAGTTACTGACGGAATTTTGATTTGAAATTTACTCGGTACATATATATTCACAACTAAATCTTTTTCTTGACAAGGAAAAATATTATGTTAACAAAATAAATATTTGTCGAGTAAGATTATTTTTATATTATTCGTCTAAGAAAGTCTTGATGCACCGTCGAAGAGTTATTCAATATCGAAAGAATTTTATGAAACATTTGAAAACTCTCGACTATTTGTAAACAGACTCATGTATCTGTAACGGTCGTTAACGTTCAGTTTTCGCTGATATAAACTCGCTGATGGCAAAGCAGATATGGACAGTTAGATAGCATTAAAGATAACATTAAAATAATTCTGCAAAGAAAGGGAAAAGAAAAAAAAGAAAGCTTTTTGAGGTGTTTTTGCTAATATTATGATGTATATGTCAATGCATTTACCATTTTTGTCGCACGGATATGTAATTATGTTGATAATTAAATTTAAATACAAATATAATTTTATGAAGAGTGAGACATTCTTCTTAAAAATCCTTCAAAGAAAAAGTAACATTTGTCTCTTCTATATACTAGCAATAATATCCGGAGTAGTACGGGCCAAGTCTCTTTCCCTCACTCGACTACAATACATATGTATTCGTTTCTACGAAATATTTAAGGATGCTGTATAATGGTATTAGAGAAATTGTTGTAAATAAGGTAGACCCTTTTACAACATGTTTGTTTTCATGTATACCATGTAGCAATATTATTATTTAAAATATTTGTTAAATTTTTAAATGATACTATTAAAAATATTATCATTACCTATTTTCCTCTAGTCCCTGTCAGTGATCTAAATGCTAAGGTCGTTGCCACTTTCAGAATGGAAAATGACTTTATTTGACTGCATAAGCAATTGAATTATAAAACAAATCAATCACATATTTACAAGGATCCCAAAACACTACAATGGAAACGGAAGAGGAGATATGGCAATTAAAAATATAATTAAAAAAATATGATTTTTAAAAACAATTATACAAATTGCTTATCTCGAATAAGAAACATTAAGCTCTTCAAAAGCTGATATGCATTCTGGTTGATATCAATGATAATATTTATTAGATATAAATATTTTACTAATTATCATACTTAATATTTGCATATATATATATATATATATATATATATATATATATATATGTGTGTGTGTGTGTGTGTGTGTGTGTGTGTGTGTGTGCATGTAATCTTCAATTATATATTAAAGGAAAATTGTATATATATATATATATATGTGTGTGTGTGTGTGCATGTAATCTTCAATTATATATTAAAGGAATATATATATATATATATATATATATATATATATATATATATATATATATATATATATATATATATATATATATATATATATATATAAATTAATTGAGTCTGATAGAAGAGAGTAGTCGTGGCTCCCGGGGAAAAGTCCTATGGTTATATAGCGAACTCAGTCGAGTTCCGCCACGGAATATGTGAGCGAGCGGCGCTAAGTTGAGTCTGATATGAATCTCTTCGGTACCGAGACCCATTTGGTACAGTTGGTATGTTGTCTGCTTGACAACCCAACTGTCAGGGTTTCGATACTCGGTGGTGGATGCGCACTGCTGATGAGTTCCAATTATAGGACGAAACGGCCGTCCAGTGCTTCCTCTATTCCTGTTGAGGTTTCTATCAGACTCAATGAATTAATTATATGATTATCAAATCCTCCTACTTACTATATATATATATATATATAACAACGTCCGTGTATACAC
Organism: Acanthosepion pharaonis; assembly: GCA_903632075.3. Lineage (NCBI taxonomy): Eukaryota > Metazoa > Mollusca > Cephalopoda > Sepiida > Sepiidae > Acanthosepion > Acanthosepion pharaonis. Next base: position 1,709,943 of record CAHIKZ030004328.1, on the reverse strand, counting down.
ATCGGATTACAAACTTGAAGATTGGACAATTCCAAGAAACTTCAAATTCGGGGAAACAACATCAAAAATTGATATTTACAATTAAGTAACTTGATTATATATATATATAATAAAAAGGCTTAAACACTAATATTCCATGGTTATAATTTATTCCATTTATATATTTTTCATATGTATGTGTATATTTACCACTAATATTATCTATCTATCTATCTATCTATCTATATATATATATATATATATATATTGCTCCTTATTGTAATAAGTTGAGCTCTCTTTGGTATACTTCCAGTTGAACTACTTTATTCCAACCTAACCATGGAATATTAGTGTTTGAACCTTTTTATTATTGAACAAATTAGATCAGGCAGCAAAGGAGCACGATCTCCCTTTACAACAATCCGAACATAACTACAGAGGAAGCTAATAAACTATTCTTTGATGATACAAAGGGAACAGGATTTGTCATGGACTCGCAAGAGCGGCTATCAGAGCTAAAATGGCGCTTGGATTCGACGATTACTTCAGAGGTGATATCGACCACGACGAGCTCGGCACTGTTGATACTACTGATTCTATACACGCTGTACAAAATAGGGAAAGTGGTGAGACGAGTGGACAGAACGCTGGATGGACTGCAACAATTATAGGAAAGATACTGCCGGGTCCGAACAGTAACTTCATACAGGACCACTGTTACAACAGAACATTCTAAAACATTTATAAAGACAACACATATGAACAGCGTAGTAGGTACATTCAGTTAGTACGATGGGATAACAGAAAAGCAATAAACAAAATCTTGTACACGTCAGAGGACGCACCAGAGATGGTACTGTTACACGTACCACCGATTCTTAGACCGAATAGCCAATTGGGGACCCTATACTCCACTTTCGAGCTGACGTAAATGCTTGAAATCGAATGCTTCTACGAAAGTCTGCAGCATCCACAAAAGGTTCCAGTTACAAACAAGGTATGCTCAATGGCGATAGTGGGACCTGGCATATATTACAACCAATCGTTGATGATGCCGCCCAACAGACATTTCCAAAGGGGCTGGTCCACGGGAGAACCAATAAGGTGTTGACTGACGGGGTTGAAAAGATAGCAGTGGGATTAAAAATGGAAACTTCGTAAACAAGTAGATTATAAAAGAGGCCAATATCTACTAAACGGGCACAAAGGAACAAGAAGGTCGATTAGACGCATAAGCGACAACAAACTCCTTAACCAGTTACTACTAGAAAATCCGGGAAATTCTTAAGATCATCAATGAATGCAGAAATGATACAAGGACCAGCAACAGCAACGCCACCAGATACGCAGAGAGAGATAGGTTTCGATAGGAAAATTTTCAACGACGAGATGAAGTCCGTCAAAAAGCTGACTCTGTACATCTTGATATACAGGTGGGACAATCCAGTAGAATTTGACATAAGAATACCAAGAGACGGAGGTCTACTACCAACGAAAAGATCATTAAAGGGCACCCAGAACGATAAAAGAAATATTTAATGAACGTGCTCGAAAACTGCCCTAACATTATAGTGTACCACAAGGACGGGCCGAGTATGCGAAAGAATTGTAGCGACGTCGACCATTTCCACATGCTTACTTGGCACAGTCAACACCCGACTTGTCTACACAGCTTTAGCATACTGAAGAAGCTGCTAAAAACAAGGGGTGTCAGCCCGTATACTGTCTCCGTCCAAAAGGTTTAGAACCCACAAGGGTTGTGCGGCTACCTCACCCAGGAACCTACACAGAGATACGTCGTCGCGACTAGGAACATCGAAAGGAGTGGACAAAGGGAAATGCTGGAGAAATTAACTGATAGGCGAATTCAGGCAGTGGAGAAACATTTGTCGGAAGACGACGAAGACAAAATGGAGGACAGAAAAACTACGGTGAAAAAAAAGAAATAGGACTTCATCAAAAAAATGATGAAGAAATGTAACAGTACCGACGTGCCGGACGTCATGTACTTCAAAAACACGAAAAATACAAACTACAGAAAAACATGGAAGTCCATACACCGCAACACATCCAAATTGAACAACATCATTAGCGCAGCAGCGACAGACTATCACGTCGAGACGAAAGTATACCCGATATGGAAACAAATTAGAGCTAAGACCGAATATTTCCAATAACAAAAAAACTACTATTGGTCGATAGTTAAGAGCCTAGCCATATTCGAGGAATGGCGCAATTATCACCACATAGATATGGATAAGTTCGCCAGACATACTTTCGAGGTATGTCACAAAATAACACCGAAAATAAATCACAGGAGTCAGCAACTCGGGTAAATCTTACATTTTGTGCTCGATCAAAAACGGTCTAATGAATTGCGGTAGAATGAGATGCCAGGCTTCCGACAACTTCACGTTCGGGAGCTGCGTCGATAAGACTCTCATCTATACCGACGAGTCGTGGTTCACCCCCAACATAGAGGAGGCGAAGTGCATTCACGAAGGCACAGAGACGTACGGGAACGTCAAACACCAGAATGAAAGAATACTCAGACGCACGCCTTGCATCAGCACGTCGAACGAGGATCCGTGGTCGTGTCGTCCTCGGCGACAAACAGACCTTACTTAACCGCATTCATTACTACTAAACAAAAAAGAGCATTGCCTGCACTAATGGAATGGGGTGAGATCGACCTTATCCCGTTGATGTGGCTGACTATCTGGAAAAAACACATAGACGCCTACATAAACAACGAGTTTAGCGGAATTAGCATAGACACAGAAACACAACACGAAGAACCACGACAGGCGAGAAAATGCCTATTTGAGGCTTGTGATTTAGAGTCGCCGAAAAAAAAATTAGAAAACCGTCAAACCAGGAAACGCCTAGCAGAAGACTTGCTTGTCGAGTACATAGCAACAGATTCCCCTGGATGTAGGCTGGACCCTAACTACCAGAATCAAGTGTGTAAAATACACTCGTGCAAGATAGAGGAGTGCTACTGGCTCTGGCCTGACGAATACGGCCTAAAGACTGCTAATCCCACACACGAAAACGACACATTCTAATGCAACTACGGCTCCGCCATCGCCGCTACCTCCTCCTCCACCACCTAGTCCAACTACTCCTCCACAAAATCTTACTCTACGGACTTTGCTGCAGACTCCTCCCAACAGCATAACAGACATCCTAGCTACATGTCTACATATATATATATATATATATATATATATATATATATATATATATATATATATATATATATATATATATACGTGTAGTTGGGTATCAATCCCTCTCTAATATATGTTTCATTAACAACATCAAAATACCAATACTAATGCACAAGGATATATATATATATATATATATATATATATATATATATATATATATATATCCACCCACATACAGTACGAATAGGTAGCTCCATCTATTTATCTATCTTTCTATCTGTCTATATCTATCTATACAAATATAAGCAACACACACACACGCACACACACACACACACACACACACACACACACACACACACATATATATATATATATATATATATATTTAAATTTAATATATTTTAAATTTTTAAAAAATGAATCCGTTTATCTGACGATCGCTAAAGCGTGAAACCCAGGGTCACAAACTCACATCTATCCAACCAAATATGTTAGCTCTATCTCTGATATTGAGCGCTTTCTAATAAGTACCGCGCATATAATATATAAATAATTATACATATATATATTTATTTATATTTATAAAAACACACTTTCACACACACACACACACACACACACACACACACACACACACACACACACACACACACACACACATCTCGGTATGTATGCTGATGGCATAAATATTTACTCCTAGTAATTCTGATCACTTGAAGAAGGTCAAAATTGCAGCCGATGTGAACAACTGATAGTCAACAATTAGTTGTTAACTAGTGCAAAGAATGGCTTCTTAATTATAACGCCTCCAAAACGAAACTGCTGCCCATTAAGCGTCTGGTAGAACATTTTCTGCCTTCCATCAGCATGGATGATGCTACCCCACCTCCCCAGGAAAGTCACTCGTTGAGCCTTCTCGGGTAAACGTTCTCCGATTACATGCAGTGATAAGATTATATTGTATAAATTGATGCTTGAAAAATAGGTTCAATGTGACGTGCGAGATAATTTTTCTCGTCAGAATCCATCTAACATATTTATAAGTCTACCGTTCGTCCATACTTCGAATGTTGCTGCCACATACGGTTTGGTGCTTCTGTTATATATTTAGAGATCTTTGATCAAATGCAATAAAAGAATCTCCAGTGTCATTTGACCTGACTAAGCACCTCGACTTCAGTCACCTTCCCACCGTCATAATCTAGCTCCCCTTTTCCATTTTCTATAAATACATGCATGCTAATTGTTCTGGTCTACTTTGCTCTATGTTACATAGACTTTATGAAGTGCAGTACTAGATTGGCGTCAAGGTCTCATCATTTTACACTCGAATTGCCTAACTGCAATCGTAATTTCTATATTAATAGTTCCTTTTCTCGCACTTCTTACTTGTGGAACTTTTTTCGGCTTTTTTTCTTTCCAGTTAACTTTGGGTTTCAAACATTTAAATGCAGTATCAATCGTGAACTTCTGGATTCTTTATTCCTGTTCGTTTATTGTTCAGTCTCTTTAATAATGACTTTCCTTTTTCTCATATTCTTTCATACTCACTCCTTGCGTCTTATTGGGTATATTGTCTTGTTTATGTGAAACACACAGACACCACAGCAGTTCTTGATAACGACTACGAAAAGCGCATGTACCCGAAGAAAAATAATAAAATATGTTTTATTCACAAACATAAACATGGTTTATCCACAATTTCGAACATAAATTGGAAAAAATGCAATAAACCAGGTTTGTCGCTATAACTCAAACGTGTTTGTGTATATATATATATATATATATATATATATATATATATATATATATATATATATATATATATATATATACGTGTGTATAATTAAAAACAACCCCAAATATAGTCATCAGAAAAGCTGATAAATCCAATACTTATTCCAACATGCATATACCAACTATCAAAATTTCTAAATGATATTATTACCCCATATTTCCCTACTAACTATAACATTAAATCTACTCATGAATTCTCCAAATACTTAAAATTACAAAAGTAAAAACAAACCAAGGAATTCTTGCCTCACTTTACAAACTTTCCCGCGACTGAAACTATTGGTACTATTAATTCAGTGTATAAAAGTAATTTAATTCGACCTCCATCAATCCAACCCAATATATATATATATATATATATATATATATATATATATATATATATATATATATATATATATATATATATTTTACTTTTCTCCCTATATTTCCGAGTAAAAGTATTAATTAGGAAATGAAAGCAATTAACAAATGCGATAATTCTTATAAACATTTCTGTTAAAGTTCAATAATGAAAGCTGTTAAATTGATAACCATATTCTTACTTGTTCTATATTTTATCACATTTTAATGAATCTATAATCTATATCTAGAGAGAATGTGGCCCGTGTGTGTTTGTCTTTTTGCTTACCTTCATCATCACGTGGAATTTTAGTGATATTTTCTTTTTAGAGAGTGATAATATTTTCTGGGCATTTATAAACTTAAAACTTTCAAGTGACAGTTCTTTAAAGATACAGAATATATATGATAGCTTCCACAATATGAATATGACTTCTACATAAGGCGCCGTTCTTATCACGGCTCTTCCTAAGCCACAAATATCTACTTCTACGTAAGATCGCCGTCCGTCAATTTCTAGGACGCAAGGGGTTACAGAAAATTTGGAGCAAAATCAGATAGGAGGGATAGAAGAAAGTATGAGGAGAAGGGTAGTGGATAGATCAAGGCAACTGGAGATGTCGATTGACATTACATTTGAATAGCTGGAGATTATAGCTCTCAGGGAAAATGGAATAGGGAATTGAGTTCCACAGGCGAGAGATGCGAGATATGAAGCTATTGGAGTAGAAGAGACGGCTACATTTAGGAGTTTCGACAGTGAAAGGGTGAGAGCGGGATGCCAGCCTCGTAGGGCGCTTGAACTCATTAAGTCTGGGAACCAGCGAATGCAGCTCCTCGGAGCAATTGCCATGAAAGTATTTGTAAAACAGACAGAGAGAGGCGACGGCGCGTCTGTGAGAAAGTGACTGTAGACAAGATGCCAGATCAGGGCCAATTATATTGCATATCCGCCTCTGGAGCCTATCAAGAACCCCGAGGCAAACAGAAAGGGCTCCAGGCCATATATGGCAGCAATACTCCATGTAAGGGCGAATTGTTGATTTGTAGATCTGGAGGATCGATTCCGGGGAGAAAAATTTCCTGGCACGGCACAGGGAGCCAACTTTCCTCGCGGTGGACGAAGCAATTGACTCAATGTATTTGTTCCATCTCAGGTCAGTAGTCAACGTGAGATCTAGCAGCCGCAGAGAGGTGCTCTCGAAAAGTTGAGTGTCAGTCATTCTAATGGAGGGCAGAGAAGGATATGTGAAGAATAAAAATAGATAGAAAGAAAGAAAAAGGCGAAGAACAATCTTAAATAGTTTCTTCACTTATTCAAAGGAGGAAATATTCCAAGGCCCCAAATGGACGCTTGCCCAAATTATCGAACATTCCACAGTTATTTTCTTTACATATATACCTATTATTGAATTAACCAAGAAAATTCAAGTGACATATCTGGTTTGCAGACACTTATCAGAGCCAAATGTTGGATGAGTGTTTCAATGCGAAACTCCTAAACTCCCGATGACCTGAGCTTTGTAGCTGGTCTCTCCTTTGATCTAGTTCTAGTGGAACACATTCAATGCCTAGAAAATCAAATGAGTGACCTTCCACCATCGCTGAACGGATCCAGAACTTTACCCAATTCTGATGAACTGATATTCCCTTAGGGAGGTCCCTTGACTTGAGCGCCTATTGTGACTTAAATTCAACCTAAACCTAAAGTGGAACTCCTACATACGATCCATCGCTAAAGATCCTGGGAAAATTGGTCGCTTCCCTACACCGCTACAGCAAGTATATCACTCCCCCATGCACTCCTCTACTTTTACAAGCTCCAGATCAGGCCGAAAATGGAGTACAGCTGCTCTATAGGGGCACCATCTGCCCACTCTTCACTATCCACTCTTGATAGAGTCCAAAAGTGGGTCCGCATCATTGTAGACGATGATTTGCTAACCTACAATCATTTCTCACAGATGAAACGTTGCAACCCTCTCGTTGCTCTATCATATTTTCCATCGATAGTGTTAAGATGAATGACATTCCTTAGTTCCAAGAAACTTTAGTTCCATCTTCACGGCTGAGACCCGCCATTCCACGCACCTTGTAAAGAACCACCGTCATTCCCTTCATGGATGTGAGATGTAAGTTCTATTCAAACAGCTTCTCTCCTATCAACCACTGCCTCCTGGAACCGACTCCCAAGAGGTTGTTTCCTCGATCACTACAATCTTTACCTATTCCAGTTTAGGGTTAACCCTTATCTTCCAGACATATCCGCACAAGCTTTACCTCTTATTCGGTAACCTTCTACCTCAGGTGGCCCCGGGCCTTGTAGAGGCTGAACCCCCCCCCAAAGCAGATAAACAGCCTGAACGTTTTTGATTAATTCTATATAAAAGCTCGTTATATAATGAACGTTTTTGGCAGACGTTCCGCTCGTCTGAAAAAAAATACATTAAATTCTCATAATTCTTTGACGTAATCTTTTCAGTTTTAATTTGTTTACTGTTATTCATTATTAATACATACTTGTTATAAAGTTGAAATTTATAAATTTGGCAGTGTATCAAGCAGGGCGTCACAACCTGTCCGGAGGCTAAATAAGATGTTAACTATTTTAGAGTATCTTGATTTGATATATTTTTTATCCCATCCTCTCATAAAATGTTTATATCTATTGCTATCCTGCAAATATTATTTTTTTCTTGTTTTCATACACATTTCTTTAAAAAAAAAAAAATGAATCAAAATGAAGTTTACTTGTTTATTTTAAAAATGAATGACACTACTTGATTGATTGATTCGTTTTCTACGGGTTTTCAACACTTTGAATATCATTTTAGGCCAATATATCTTTTTAGATTGTAATCATCTTTTGTGAGGCGATAATAATAGTTTCGTGATACAAGTCTTATTATTTAACCCATAGCTGGCGGGAGAATAGTTGTATCCATAACTTTCCCAACGTTATTTGTGTGTAAGTGAATATAAAGAAGGCAGCGGAAAACGGAACTCAGCTTCCCAATCCCTTATTGATTAAACCACGGGCACATCTAGACTTAAACCAACTGATTAAGCGGTCACCCATCTAGGTACTATCTAGGCTTGATGATGCTTAACCAGTGTCGTACGGAACCCGCTGCTTCAACCTAATGTTGCCGTGGGCTGGATGGCATTAATAGTTTTAGACAAATAATACAACTCATTTCATTGTCTGAAACTGAGGCGAAGGGGACAATAAAATCTTTTTCTTGTTCTTAGTTTCAGTAAGAGGTTGGCGTGTATGTGTGTTGGGGGTGAGGTACAGCATTCATCTCTTTGTGATGAATAATAATTATAATTAAAAACAGATCAATTGCAAAAGTATAGGGTAAGACGACTAATATTGTACATACAATATCCATTCTGATTGTCGATTCTAGCAATGTCAGCATATGACATTTTTGCTTTCATTATTAAGTCGAAAACTTCTACCATTTCACTTACAATAAGAAATTTTAAATCTTTTTTTTTCATTTTTTATATCTACATAGCCAGCTTTATAAGTTTTGCTCTTTGGGATTCATCTGACATCCTTAACAGCTCAGGAGGTGGGGACTGGCTGCTCACAATCAATAACTAGAAAACCAAAATAGTGACATTCCATCTACGATGATCAGATCCAGAAATATCACCAATCACGAATAAACGGATATCCCCTCAGGCATGCCCCGTGCCCTGACCACCTTTTCGGACGTAAACTCAACCAAGACGTCAAGTGGAACTCGATCCACCGCTTAAGATACCATCCATCACTTAAGATGCTGGAAAAATAGTTGGTTCCTTATACCGCTCCAGTACATATTTGACCCCTCTTGCTATTCTCTACCTTTACAAGAGGCAGTTAGGGCCGAAAATGGAGTACTGTTGTCATATACAGACAGGAATTTCCCAGTTTTAACTTTCTAGTCTCGATAGAATTCAAAAGCGTTTCCCGCTCTTTGTGGGTTAGACATTATTTCCCACCTTAAAAACCCTTTCTCGCTGACGAAACATCGCTTGACTCTTACTGACAGCTATTTCCTTGGAAGTTTTTTAGACGAACTAAATTCTTTAATTTCACCAGTTCTCACCATCATGGCTAAAACCTGCCATTCCAACCACCCTCATTCCCTTCGTATCCCCCCCCTGGTGAGATGTAAGTTCCACCCATGCAGCTTCTTCTCACGAACAGCTGATTTGTGAAACCAAAAAAAAAATGCTTCTACAATCATTACAGTCTTAACCTGTTCAAGTTTAGGGCTAACCGCTATCTTCCCCACACGTATGCATGAAATATACTTCTTACTCTGTAAATCTCTACCTCGAATGGCTCACAAGACTTTCCAGGATGAATATCATTGTAAAAAAGAAAAAAAAACATTTAAATACTTAAAACCATAAAATATTTAAATAAAACTTTAAAAATAATAATAAAAAAAAAACTTGCCATTATTTCTTGGATTGACCGGGGATAACTGAAACCATGGACAGAGAAATCGCGGATAACGAAGTGTGTTCTGTAATTAGAACATCAAAATGTCTTGAACTAAAGCATCAGTAACCGCTTTTACTCAAGACTGTTCGTCGAAAAATATCTATTTCAAATGACACTTTTCCCCTACAAACGACAACTGGGGATACAAACTAAGTTCGGACAATAAATGTCATCTGTATATTATAAAAAAAGAAACAAAGCGAACGGCATAAAAACAATATGGCTACCCTGATCTGAGGTCAGTTTTTATGTGTTTAACTGACCAGGCGTTTCTGTGTGTTACAGCATGAAATCTCTACGCTGACCCGAGAAGGGCAAGGGAAAATGACAGAAAAATTCAATTGAATGGAAAGAGCAATACGAAGATGAGGATAGGTCAAGTAGAAAGAGTTACAACTTTTTGCTTAAGAAAGGATTTTTTAGTGCCCTCGAAAGGTCGAGGTTTAAAGTGTCTTTACCGGTATAACCGTGGAAAAATTGATGAAGCCTCCTCGGCTTTTGGGGGACGTCTTAAGTACCGGGTTATGACCCCAGCCCCATCCTGTAAGAGACGTAGTAATGAGTGAAATTTTAATGAGAAGCTGAGGAATAAACTTTTCTTGCATCTAATTTTACTTAATTACTTAGTTCAATGGTTTTCAACCTTTTTTTTATCTCACAGCACACTTGAACCTAAAGTCAAAATTCGGCGACACACTTAAATTATGATGATTAAAAAAAGAGTATACCTTTTTATGATTTATTTAGTGACACAAGGATGCGCGTTGTGGTGAAACAGATATCTGCTCGGACTGAGAAGTCAGAGGGCCGAGTTCGATTTCCGGACGGCTTCATAATATTCACTTATGCGTAGATGCCCTTCGGAAAAGTATATATCCATTTCTTCTCCTCTCCCCACATATGGGTTGAATAGCAGAACTGATAGGGTTTTATAGCCATGGACGACAACCAGTCTATCGCAGAAAGAAACGACAATCTACTGTGGGAACATCTGCCGAGTTAGTCATGAATCGAAAGAGATGTTCGAAAGAGATGATCGCCCAAGCGTGCATCACGAATGGTAATACACTGACTCACTATTATTAACACAAACGAAACAATATATATGAGGGGCAATATTCCTGACTTTATTCCTTATCAAATTATACGAAGAATAATCCATTTTTTGTTCTAAATGTTAATCTTCGTATTGAAGTCTACAAATTCTCGTTATGGATGCATTTAAACCAGTGGTTCTCAGCCGATGTCCATAATGGGCGTCCACACACACAAAAAAAAAAATCAAATTGGAGGTCCAGGGTAATATTTTAGTGATCTATAGAGCAATGTAAATTAGGAACAGTTGTTACAACTGAGAATTGTAATTTCTACTGTAATCTACGCCATATTGAATTACTAAAATTAGAAAATCAACTCTAAAACTAGCAAAAAACGAGATCAAGTGATGTAAAGTAGCGTCCCTTTTACTCTACCGTATGTTGTGATTGTAAAAGTTGAATAAAAAAATGAGAAGGATGCATAAAGGAAGGCTTATATAAAAGGAAATTATATAAAGATTGTAATTAATTATATAAATTAATTTAATATATTAATAATAAATAATAATATTAATTTTAAATATTAATAAAATAAAATATGTTAAATCATATATTTTAGATGCATCAAGAGTGGTCTTCAGTGATGCACTGTTCTCATCGCCGATTTCGGGTTTTGCATCATATCGGCTCCAATAGCAACCCCGACCTGATTCTAGACGAGTCAGGCCGGCTCCTTGAAAGCGTCGAGCTACGCTCCGCGACATTCCAAAAATAGTAATCGTAAAAAACTAGCAAGGCCGGACTTCGACCATTCTTATTGACATATGTTAGTCAGCGTCAACCAATGAAAACAGGGCTTTTCAAATTTCTCTTCTATATAATAGTGTCTTATTACTACATCCGGTTTTCAATTTCCGGAATCCATACCCAGGCGAGCTGGTATCTTGATAACATTGTTTAAGTCCATGTTTTATCTTTTAAATACCAATCCCATATCAATCCTTAATTTTTAATACACCTACGCTCATACTCAACTTAAAAAAATATATATTAATATAAATTAATTAATATAGAGTCGACATTGGGAAATGTGTGATCTTCGACTATTATTGACATCGATGGAACCGAATATAAAAAAAATAATCGCAGATCAGGACCAACTACATGGATCCTATCGAATAAATTTACATTTTTTTTAATATATTAATTACTCGCATATTTTAAAATGCATTATTATGAGCTATTTTACTAGCATACAAAAATGTTCCATAGAATTTGGTTTTTAAATACAAGTTTATTTCATTATTTTTGTTATTTCAGAATAAAGCATATACATTTACTATTTCTATAACGCAATTCCTAAACTTATCTATTAGTAAAAAACTAAAATAAAACTTTTTTCATCGAATGGTTATGGGGGTCCACCAAAAGAAATTAAGAGTAAAAGTGGTCCAGAGGTAAAAGAATTTTGAGAACCACTGATTTAGACACTAATATTAGATAATCATCTGCTGTTTGAATGTGCAGATTGGCATGTGGACTATGAAGAGTGATGAACATGCAGACTTTCAACACGACTAAAAACAAAAAGAACTGGAAGCCTTTAGTAATACTAGAAAGAGCGATAACAGTTAGTGGACTTCAGAGTGTTTTTAAATTTGATTTCATCCGATAGCAACGCTAACTCTTCGGTCAATGAATGCTGAATGTTTCCTTATAAGGAAACGACTATGTCCACCAATACCATACCAAGGAGTCATGAGAACACTACGACTAATAGGTTAGTATAAACCAATGTCTTTCCATCTTTTTTATCTCTCGGCATAACTGAGCCTAAAGGTAAACTTCTGCGGCACACTTATATGATGATGATCAAAACAAGAGTAACAAAAAATGTATATTTTTACGATTTATTTATTAACAGGAATAAAACAATTTATTATAAATTTTAATAAATAGATAATAATTAACATTCTTAAATCTTGTTTATTTATTTTTATGTTTTTTAACATTTAATGAAATAACTGAGATTGTCGTTGACTTTTTAAATATATCTTCTTCATATGCTATATACTAGGTTAAAAGACGCCATATCGGACGACATTTAAGCTAGCTCTTGCAGAGGACTCTTGATTGGGATTTCATCACAATAGTTAGGAAGGAGTAGATACGATAGGCAACAATAAACTACAGAAGAACTCAAATTTAATCGCTGCATTTAAGTATTGCATTAATATTTAAGTTACCTTTTAAAAATTCAACGTAATTCTTCTGTCGCCACTTAATTTAAAGAAAATTTGATGCATGTAGGCCCTTACTTTCCGTACAATTTTTTTTTTTATTTCATGGGTGCCCGTCGCTGGATTTTGCAATTAATTTATAAAACTTGTTATCGTACAAAAAATCCGTCGCAAAATATCACATAAAATTGCCGAAATCAACCGCAGTAATGAAAAGGTGGGAATCCAAAATTTCAGAATTGTGGATCCGGATCCAGCCCGGAATGTTTTCATTTCCTCACGGTGTCGGCCTGATTCCAAAATGCTATGATATACGGACTCTAGGAATAAAGTTGAAAACATGGACAATCTTATATTGAAATACTGTAATTTGAGAACAGTATTTTTTTTCATTTGAACTTGAGCTATCGAAAGTTAGACAGTTGTTTTTCTTTAATTGTTTTTATCAGTAGAAGCCAAGATGGTAGAATCCGCAAACAATCGCTCTAATGAAAATTTGGGAATCCTAAATTTCAGGATTGCGGGTCCAGATCCGGCTCAGAATGTTTTTAATTTGCTCATCGAGTCGGCCTGATACCAAAAAGTGTAACACAGTGACACACTGACATTCGCATTTATAGATATATAAATAATAATAATAATAATATATATACACGTTATAATATATATATATTAAATTAGGCAGCATATATTTTATATATAAAAAATAATCATACATAGAATCAATCAGCAATATTAATACAATTAATGGCGAAATCACTTCGCAAGTAGAAACATAATGTATGCATTAAAATACTGTTAATCCATTGAATGATGTGATCCTCATTTATAAAACTGTTGTCAGATGTTTCTAGTGTACTTTCGAAGAATCATTCCTTCATCCTCAGGCTGTTATTTTTTTCCTTTAAAGTTAAAACTTGAAACGAATTAATTGTTTGTAGACCGAAAGATGTTTTTTTTAAGAATGTGCTATTTATTGACGGTTGTACCATCTCGGAACATGCGAGTCGCAACGCTAAAGTTCAAAATTTCAAGTGAGAATTTTTATATGAAATTCTACCGAAGACTGAGTATAGGAATGATTAGAAGAAAGGACAAAAATGAACAGGATTCAAAAAAATAGAAGATGTCGATTGACATTTTTTTGAGATTGTATTTATCAGGAAAGCAAATAAGCGGAAGGGAGTTGCACAGGCAAGAAGTACAAGAAAAGAGACTTTTGGAGTAGGAGGTTGTATTTAACTATTTCAATATTAAACGGTGAGACCTACATGCCAATCTAGTAGCATGCTTAAATTCGTGTAGTTGAGGAACTTGGGAAAAAGCTCATGAGAGCAGTTGTTATGAAAATATTTGCAGAAAAGACAGAGGTAAGCCACGCCACGTCGATGAGAAAGTGACTGAAATCGAGATGCCACATCAGGATCGATTCTATCGCAGATCCTTCTTCGGATTTTGCTGAGAACCTCGAGATGAATAACAAGAGCACTTGGCCAGATATGGCAGCAGCACGGGCGAATAGTAGATTTGTAAATGTGCAAAATGAACTCTGACAAGAACAGTTTTCTGGCACGACACACTGACTTAACTTTCGTTTCAGGAGATGCAATTATTGATCCGATTTAGTCGCTCTCCTTCAGGTCAGATGAAAACTTGAGGCCAAGAGAATGCAGTCTGTTGTTCTCCTGGAGACTACCATCAGCCATGATCACCATGGCAAGTAGAAAAGTTTCTCTGGCGGCTAAATGAGAGCAGTTTTGTTTTAAAAACGTTAAAATTTACAAGCCATTTTCTGCCCCAGTTACACATTGATTGGGGATATTTTTCAAGTGCAGCAGCGAGGTTTACTTTGTCATCTCTGACGGATTTGCTATTGAGACAAGAGTAAATGATAGTGCCGTCTGTATAAATACAGACTTGGGAACTGATGACGTCAGGAATATTATTGATGAAAATCAGAAACAGTGTGTATCCCAGCGGGTGTCCTTGAGGAACAGCCGCGTTTGTGTGAAACGAGCCTGTTTAAAGGGATTTGATATGAACAATTAGATTAAACCAAACAATCGTGCTGTAATACTGTATTCCTGGAGCTTATATAAATATCCAGCGTGCTAACTTGTGTCAAACGCCATTTTGTTTGTCCGAAAGTAAATCGTGAAAAGTGAGCATTGATTAGAGCCTCGAATACTTTGCCGAAAAGCGATAAGAGATAAATAGGGCGATAGTTTGTGAGGTAAGAGTGTTCTCCAGAGTTCTAAAAACAAGAACTTCCAACAAGCTGGAAAACAGGAAGCAGCGTGGCAATTATTGTAGAGTTTTAAGGAAGCTGAAGCCAGTTTGGGAGCATATTCCTTTAATACGAAAACTGGGATTCCGTACCTCCGCTTGCCTTGTGTGAGTCTACTTTGGAAGTGATTTCTGAAACCAGTGACGGGGTTATGCGCATATTACTCAATAAAGCCCCCTTTCTTGTGGGAAAATCAGGTGTGGGTACTCCAGGTGAGTCACGTGTGGAGTTGGAAATAACCTCGGAACAAAGCATGTAGACTGTAGATGTCAGGACGTCAAATAGACTGAATAGAAGAGGGATTGAGTATTGCTGTTGTTCAGCACACTCTTGTAGAACTGCCAATAATCTCTAGAACAGAACATGAACGAGATGCTATGCGTTGTTTCATTCTATCAGCAATCAGTAACTTGACTTCTTTGAGAACACGCTTGGACTCCTTACGAGCAGAGACAAAGAGACATCTGTTGCAAGCATATATGTCGTTCTGATACAGTCAGAAGAATTAATTCCTGTGGGTGATAGTGGACGATCATGCTGGTGAGGACCAATGACATGAACGTTATTGGTATTTCCGTGATGGAATGAAAGCTTCGATTCCAGCTTACACCCAGGAGATCCCAGAGGCGCATGGGGTTAAAGATTTCATTCCGAGGGACGTCAGGAAAGAAAGTCACGGAACGAACCCCAGTTAGCTTGTTAATAACAAAAAAATGTTCTTTTGGTAAGAGGTTCTTTGCTGTTTACAGACACTATTGCATGATCAGAATTGCCAAGGTAGAGCTGCAGAGATAAAGAGAAGACCGAGAATAGAATCGTATCCATCCGGGTTACTGTGGAAACGCGTGGGGAATTCCACCACTTGCGTGAGAGTTTTGAGAAATACATAGTTTGAATGCCAGCGAGGACGGAGACAGAGTGATTAAGCCACCTGGCATTTTGGACATTAAATCATCGAACACAAATATATTTGCAAACGACTGTAGGGAGATGGTTTTGTCTATATTATTACAAATACTACTTAGCACACTACAGTCATGATACGAGATGGGTAACGGTAAAGAAAGAAGATGTAGCTGATTTTAGTAGAGAGAGAGAGAGAGAGAGAGAGAGAGACGGAAACACATGTGAGTATGGTCAAGAGATGTAAGAGAGAGTTCTCTAGCCAACGTGAGATGATCGCGGACATAATCTCCCAGGCCATGTATGTAAACATTAAAGTCCTTCCTAAAGAGAGGAAAAGATATCTAGGAATCGAGAAATCAGAGGAGGGAATTGTAGAGTTAAGAGTAGTTTCGTAGAATGTCCGCAGATTGTTGGAATAGAAAGGATTTCACACTACAGAAGTTGGTACGAATACCGCGAATATTGGAGAAAGAAAAGTTGGGAAGTGTAGATCATTTTTGATGAGCTGGTTTAGTTTTATTTCATTGGTTGTTTATCGTCATGGTATGCTATTTTGGTTAAAAAAAAAGCCAAAAGTAGTGGAGCTGTCAGTCATCTAATATAACATATTATTCTATTTTTTATGAGTCGCTTAGTTAATTTAAATATGGTGGTCCTTTTAATTGCAGTATTGTCATTACACGTTAAAAGGACGTTCTTCTTCTTCTTCTATGTGTCGTTGACGACCATGGATCTCCACATTTTCCTGTTCTTTGTAGTTCTTAATAATTTTTATCTTTTTCTTATCTCTCCTAAACTTAGTCCCGCCAACCATTTCTACAAAGGTAGATTATGGGTTGTTTTACTCTGTCTTTTGTCCCGTAATTATCCTCATTATGTGATCTTAGTAATTTCAACTGTGTCTCTCTTTCTGATTCAAAATATAAGTTTTCCTTTTGTTTCCATTTCCCCTAAAACCTCATCGTTGCTCACATTGTCGGTTCATGATATTCTCAGTATCCTTCTGCAGAACCACATTTATTTTGCTTCAATCTCTTCTTCAATCTGTGAGGAGATTGTCCAGCATCGACTGCGATATTTGTTAGATCTTGGAATCTCCGATTTATAATTTGCACATTGGACTGTTTATTTTTTTGACAATAAGACATTCTGTCTACTTACAGTAAATATTTAGTCCTTTTTTCTCGTTCCCCTTCATTACCTACTATCTGTAGGAGTTCTTGCAGTTTCTATTCTGTGTCTGCGATTAACATTCTGTCATCTGCATATCTTATGCTGTTTAGAATGTCAACATCAATAATAAATCCTGGTAGGACTTCTTCTTCTCTCATAATCGCCTCACAGTAGAGATTTTCCAAGCATATCTTAGTTGTAGCACAAGGCCGAAAGTATGGGGCACCCAGTGTGGATCGAACTCACTATCCAGTCGTAATTGCTAACCATTATACCACCTCGAGGTGCCCCGTCTCACTGTATATATTGAATGTCCGGCAAGAAGACATACTTGTTTTACTATCTTTTCTGGGTTTTTTTTTTTCACATTTACTGAATTAATTTTCTATGCGTATGCCGGCTGTTTGTTAACAATATACGTTCAGAATTATTTTAATATCCTTCCCAAATATGTCAAGGTTACCTAGCAGTTCTAACAGTCTTTTGTGACGTAATTTATCAAAAGCATGTGTACAATGTATAAAACATAGGTATACATCATTTTCCATTTGTATTACTCTTTCAGATATAATTCTGAGCATAAATAAAGCATTATTTGTTCTTTTATCGAACCCGCACTGTTTTTGTCCTATTTCCGGTCTAATTCTGCTGCGCGCTTTAGTCATCCGAGTTCGGATGATTAGTTTTCTTATATGGCTCATTAGGTTGATTGGCCGATGGAGTTCACATTTGTTTGCACCTGGCTCCTTAGGTAGTGCTATGAAAATGGATCTATTTCAGTCTTCCGGTATATCACCACTGTTCTAGAGTCCATTCATTATGTATGTGATTTTGTCAATTACGAAAGCATCTTTCCGGGTTAATGGTAATGATATTTCTCTCTCCAAACAATGGCCGACAGAGAGATAATAATCTAATCAAGTATTTGGTAGCGGTTGTTATACAAATTTCTTCATTATACGATATCAGATTATTTTATGAAATCAATGTTTTCAAAATAGAATTAGTATTAACTATTAAATTTTGATTAAAAATCTTCAGGATATATTTTTTCAAAATAAAATATTTGGATTTGTCTGATAAAGTCTCACAGACGACGAAACGGGTCGGATAGGATCTCTTTTTATCTTAATTCAAATAGTTTTATATGTTCATATGAGAGACAAAAATAATTTTCCAAATTATTCACAACACTGATCCACACTACTGTTGATATGAAAACTTTATCTATCTATCTATCTATCTATCTATCTATCTATCTATCTATCTATTTATCTGACAATAAGTTTTTTATTTATTTATTTATTTTTATTTACCAATTATTAGTCTTTTTCGCGATAATTTCATCTCAAATTTTATTCAAATATATGATAATAACCATTTCTTTAGAGACAGTTACATAGTCGGCATAAATATTTCGAATACGCAAGACTGATAGAAGTAATCATACTTATTATAAAACCCAGGTTTTGTGTGTGTGTGTGTGTGTATGTGTGTGTGTGTGTGTGTGTGTGTGTGTGTGTGTGTGTGTGTGTGTGTTCGTTTATATATTGGATCGGATTTCCTACATTTTTCAACCGATTACAACAAAACTTCACAGGACTACGTACAATTACCTTGCGGTGGTTCTGACAGAGCCAAAAATAGGAAAAACACAATTGTTTTTGCACGGAATCAATTTGAAAACACAATTAAGAGGCATCGCTGTCGCGAGAATGAAAGGGGGACAACTCATATCGAGTTACACTTATTATAAAACCCAGGTTCTTTGTGTGTGTGTGTCTGTTCGTTTATATATGGGATCGGATTTCCTACATTTTTCAACCGATTTCAACAAAAATTCACTTTTTTTGGCAGGTAGTGTTTCTTATTGTCTTGCACACTTTTTTTCTTTATTTTTACATTCAGAATGCTTTAAAAATTCCATTTACAATTCTATTCAATCGGTAGACTCATAACGAATGAAAACAATGTTTTTGTTTGAGTTTGGGTTTGACCAATTCGTAAAAAAAAAAAACTAATTAAGACATGCGTGTCCGTCAACCTTAAACAATAATCTTTGTCAATTTTATTTTTTCAGTCTTTATGATGGTCGCAAATACTAATGATACTTTGTTACATCCCGGGCAACGCCGGCTTTATCTATTTCTTATATACTAATGTTACATCCCTTTTAGCGGGCAACGCCGGGCTCTACTGCTAGTAAACAATTTGGCCAGAGAGGAGAGTTCGGTTAGCAAGGTCGATTTTACTGTATTTAAAATTCAATCTTCCATGAATCTCTCACGCACATTCATATCTGCTCATGGCATATCAAATGTAAGCAAATGACGTCACACATTATAAATGTACGGCAGCTCAGATGAAACACTGAATTCTTCAAGAATGGTCACAGCTTTTGTATGGCATTACTTCCTCTTTTAAAACGGAGACTTGAATGAGAATTGCCAACGTCCTGTCTCTGTATTCCCCCTTCAAAATACGGGATACTCTCTTGAACTATCGTTAATTCAGGTTCCTTCGCTTTAATAATGCATGAATCATGTGTTATATACATTGATTTATTGTTACGTTTAATATTTTCTCATTATTTTCTCGTAGGCAGATAAATATTTTCCATGAAAAATTTTGATTTTATCATTGTCAAATAACCTTTTTATCAAGGGAAGACATCCTAAATTTTGACGGATATTTTGTCTAAGTGGAAACCGCATGAAAGAGAATTTTGCAATGAATTGTCTCTATCATTGTTTTCTATGACTTCCCTTTTAAAAACGATGACTTCATCAGAACAGACAACTATCTCTTCTACAGAATATTGGATTCTTTCCTTAACTATCGTTCTTTCAGGTTCTTTAATATCAATAATGCATGAAAGATGTTATATACATCGATTTATTGTTACGTTTAATCATATTTTCTCTTTACTTAGGCACTATTATTTTCTAGTCGGCAAATGAATGTTCGCCATGAACAAATTTTGGGTTTATCAGGGTTACTTACCTGAACAACCGCTAGTTCAAATTCCTAACTATCATTAATGCATAAATATTGTATTATGATTTTGTATCCAATTGTTTCAGTTATTTTATTTCATTTCTTTCCCTTTAAATACTGTGTCTTCATGAGAATATTCAATGTCCTTTTCCTGTCTTTTTCTTTCAGAAACTGGGATACTTTCCTGAATAATCGCTAGTTCAGATCGTTTTTCAGACACCATTATTTTCACGTTGGCAAGATGAATATTCTCCATGATCAATTCTAAATTTATCGTAGTCCGATCCCCTACTTTTTCTCAAGGGAGGAATCCTAAATTCCGACAGATATTTTCCATCTTGGAACCGCATGAAAGAAAGAATTTTCCACGAAACATCTCTGTTATTGTTTTCCATTGCCACCACTTTAAAAACGGTAATTTCAGGAGAACATACAACGACTTGCCTCTGCATTTCTTCTTCAGAATAAGTGATATATTTCTGAGCCATCTTTAGTTCATGTTCTTCAATATCAATAATCCAGGTATCTTGTAAGATTGGTAAAGATTTTGCCTTATGCCAATTCTATCCTGCCATTTTTATTTGCTTTCTTTTTTCCTTTGGAAAATTTGCAAATTGAAAATTGTTCCGTTGGTTATGTTTTAACAGCTGAATGAAGAAAGAAAAATCTAAATTCGGAACTAAAGAAATTTCAAAATGTCCATTTGCTGTAAGCTTTATTCTAAGTGAAACGGAAAGTGGTTCGAAACGGAACTTTATATTTCTTTTATCCTATT
Source organism: Acanthosepion pharaonis (assembly GCA_903632075.3). Taxonomy (NCBI): domain Eukaryota; kingdom Metazoa; phylum Mollusca; class Cephalopoda; order Sepiida; family Sepiidae; genus Acanthosepion; species Acanthosepion pharaonis. The sequence goes on along the minus strand of CAHIKZ030004328.1, from coordinate 1,688,724 downwards.
TTTTCAAATATTTTCTTTTATCGGATTTTGCATCCGACCATTTGGTTAAAATATTCAAATAAATGTGGCTTTTGATTTCCCACTTCCCTGTCTTCATTATAACTTCACCATAAGACGACGTTTTTTAATCCAAAAATAATTTAGAAATAACGTCGCATATATTGGAAAATCTAAAAAAAAATGTCTCAAAAAATATATTATTTATTTCAAGGACAAATAAATGGCATTCATATCTTATAATATACGTCTACCAACACTGGTAAATATAATTCGCATCTCCTTTTGGGAGCAGAAACTAATGTCTATTGACTGAGCAATGTCAAAAGTCTATTGAACCGAATGAAATCTTTCTTCGCCACTATTAAGCGTCAGAAAATGACATTGTTTGGCCATGTCACACAGCATAGCAGCCTCTGCAAGACAATCATTCATGGCACAGTGTTTTATGGGAACGGCAAAGCAAGAGATGGTCAGACAACACCAAAGTATGGCTGAAAATAATAACACCGGAACTCCTGAGAGTCACCGCCAACAGATTATACTTGAGGTGGTTTTCTGTTTCTTCTGCTCATAACTAGCCCCATAACTACCCCCGACGATTGAACATGTCAATTGAATGATGATGATGATGATGATGATGATGATGATGATTTCATGAAACCTATTTTAATATTAACCGTTTATCAACTTTTGGAATAACGACATTGTTTTGTAAATTGTACTTTTATTAGTGACATTCTACCTCTTAATTATACAATTTTTCAAATGTTAAATTAAAATCTTTGACTGAAAAATTAATAGAATAAACTAACAAAAAGAAATATACGGTTTTTACTAATTGTTTTTATCTCTGAATATTTACGCATTATCCACTTTTTGATGGCAATTTTTGTCTCCTTTTCTATATACTGTTATGGTCCGGTTCTTTGTACCACGGTGATAGTCCAAGGTAGAACCAATAAAGAAGAACTCGAAGGCGGATATGGAATAACACAGATATATTACAAATAGGAATATATACAGAGAGCTAGAAAAGGGTTATTACGAACAATCAAGTTTAGTAGTAATTGTCTGAACGCGACTCTGTTTCGGACTGTCTCTGACTCGACTGACTGACTGACAGACTTCTGACGGATTTCACTCCAGACTTCAGACTGAACTCCAGACTTCAGACTGAACTCCAGACTTCAAACTGAACTCCAGACTTCAAACTGAACTCCAGACTTCAGACTGAACTCCAGACTTCAAACTGAACTCCAGACTTCAAACTGAACTCCAGACTTCAGACGGAACTGTAGACTTCAGACGGAACTCCCTGCTTCCTCTTGAGGAGCAGTATTTATTACAAATCCATTATGTTATTATGGGTAAGGTCCCATAACATATACGAATAGGTATATACAAAAGGGAACACGCTTTGCATTGTGCTTGATATATATTGCAGAGAATAACTTTGTCCCGATGCCTTTTAGTGCAATAGTGATGCACGACATGCAAGTGTGGATGACTTGGATCTAGACCAGCGTTTCTCTTAGAACCTCTTAAATTAGTTTTCATGACTCGGAGAAACTCGGCATAAAAGTATTATTTTATTTATTATGCGATCGAGCTAACTCGAACATTAATAAGTTTATTACGCCAACCATCACTGTCCTACATCAAGGTCAAATAGTCACTAGGGTGGTTTTCTGTGTCATCACATAGCTGGTATGTGGTTGCGCCATAGTTACGCGTCCAGAGCTGTCTACAACTCTCAAGTCCTTGCTTTGCTTACCAGCAGTATCCTGCAAATCGCCTTCTGCGTTCGTCCAAGATTGTAGAAATATCAGGGATGAGTCCATAGAGCCCTGATTTACTTTGATGCTGCCTCCAAGATATGGTCATATAGCTCTTAGTACTAGAGTGTACGTTCCATTAAGTTTATTCCTTGGGAATCAAATAACATTGAATCACAAAGGAATAATATGAAAGAAAAAGACGCTATAAAAATTTCAAATTCATCACTTCAATTTATTCAATATTTCAACGAGCTGCTTGCTCAACTCAAGAATTTATATGAAGATCAACAAACTGAAATTGTTCAGGAAAGAATTCGAGTCATCACCTCTGCTGCTGCCAACAGTCTTTTCTTGTTTGGAACACTATCAACGAAATCAGTGGCAGGAATTCAACAAATAAATCCAAGTTAAAGGCCAAAGTTAGGCTGAAAGACTGAATAAAAATCTCTTAGGAAATGTACCTGGCATTTTAGATACTTAAGTCAAGTATATGTTTGAATATCCTCTTGATATTTAAACTTGGAAACTTTACAGATGCAGAACTTTAAATTGCTTTAATAAAAACTCGAAAGTAGGAAAGCAGCAGGATTTGATAACATTCCTCCGGCGGTTTGGTTGGGGGGGGGACAGGATTTCGACGATATTCTACCCCCAACTCTTTAACGCCATATAAAATGAAGGTAACAGAAAGATGGACAAAAGACTGCATACTTCTTTTAGTAAAGAATGGAAATCCAGGATCGACAAAAAATTATAAAGGAATCACATTTACCTCCGTTGCAGCAACGACGTAGAACTCAATGCTTCTCAACGGAATAACACCTGAGGGTGCTCCGAAAAAATCAAAATGGATTTTGAAAAAATAAATCAAAAGATGGATAAATTCTGACTGTTCGACGGATTATTGAAGACATCAGGGCAAATAATCTACAGTTCGCCTTACTTTTTTGTAGATTTCACTGAAGACTTCGGTTCTGTACATAGGGGAAAGCGGAGACAATCCTTCTGGTATATAACATTCCACCTGATATACTGCCATAATAAATGCTATCTAAAAATACCAAATCGTTAGATCATCAGATGGAGAGACAAGCTTCTACAACGTGAAAAGAGGGATCCTTCAAGGTGACACTCTTTCGCTTTTTCTCTTTGTTATCACACTTGTCTACTTATTTAGAATTTAGCTATGGTATATAGAATTTAAGAATTTAATCGCATTACTAGATTAGCAGTAAAGTCCCATCGGTTTACAATTAAATTGACTAGATGTAACCGTAAGTTCTATGCTAAATATCTCATTAATCGAACTTCTCGCTTGTGGAACACTCTTCCGACTTCTTGCTTTCCAGACATGTTTAATCTTCAAAAATGCTAATGCAATGTCAATCGTTAATAAGTGGCTTACTGTTTAGTCTTCTGTTGTTCTCCCTCCTCAATAATACTTCTGTTTCCTAATTATCTCACACCAAGTAAAACGTTGTGTCTTAGTGGCTTTACTGCCTTACATGGAATTAATTCAATTTTTAAAAAAAGTTTATTCGAATAGAAAAGTAATCTTTTATTAAGATTCATTGCAACAACTTTGTAATGTAAATGTCCCCACCCACGCACATTCAGAATTCCTTGACTATGAATTGGTGACTGACAGTAATCAATATACTGTTTGTGAAACATTACACCAAATAATAGATCGAATAAACATTCTGATTGTTTTCTTTACCAGAAAGATTGACAAAATCTATGGAGAGTTTGGCGAAGAATCTTTTTTTATGTAGCCGCTCTTGTGTTTTAAGTGATTTAAAAGAACCCCTATCAAATTAAAGATTAATATTCTATAAGCTACACTCTTAGATTCATTAACTTCTTTTACAATAGCATAAATCATCAACCCTTGGGTTTTTAGTGTGACAACCCGACGCTTGAGTGATTTATCAACGTTGCAAAGGCTTCCCATTGCGATAACTTGAGAAATAATGTTGCAAAGAAATAAGGAATATGTATTTACATAACAGTGCTGCCATATTTCGTTGAGAAGTATTACATCCACCAGAAACCACACATAAATATACAGTTTAGGTATATGCAGTAAGTGTAAGGAACAAATAGGAAGCGTTTATGAGTTTAAAATATTTGGCTTTTATTTAACCTTTATCAAAATTTCTTTGCTTGCACAAACATACCTCCAATTTTCCCGATCCACATGATTTTTATCGTCAGCCCTAACACTAATAACGTATATCTAACAAACGGTTAACACCACTTAACGACACCACTAACATCTGCAAGACTAACTAGAAATATAATACACGTATACAGGTCTACTCATTCCTGTCTTACTTCCATCAACATCTTCAGGAAATAAACTCTACCAGACAGACAGTGAAATGCTCATTTGAATCCAGACGCATGCGCGAACACACGCGCACACACACATTCACAGACATGTACAGACATCACGAGTGATCTACATTGACCAATGGTTTCCTCTTTCTCTTTTTCTCTATCTCTACGATTCTTTCTCGATCTGCCTTTCCTTTTCATTATATATTTTACTCTCTTTCTCTTTCGCTTATTTTTTTCTTTTTTTGTCTCTCTTTCTCTCTTTCTCTCAACTTCTCACTTTCTCTGTATCTTCTTCACTCTCCCAAGCTCTGTCTCAGTGTCTATCATTTTCACTCTCTCTCTCTTTTAATCTCTCTCTCTCTCTTACTCTCGTTCATTTTTTTCATTCCCTCGTTCTTTCTCTCCTCCGCTTTCTCTTTTTCTGTTTATCTCTTTCAGTTACTCATTCTCTATCTTCTACCCGTTCTCTTTCTCTTTCTTCCTCTCACACTTTCTCATTCTTTCTTTTTTCTCTTTCTTTCGTTTTTTATCTTTCTTGCTTCTTTTTCTTTCTTTCTCTTCACTCTATCTCTTTTTTCTCTCGTTTATTCAGTTTAAGACAATTGACTAATTCATAATGAAATACAAAATGCTTGCTTTCATTTACTTTTTGTAATTTTCTAACACCAAACATTAAAACCTGTCCATTAAGTTGTGAAATGTTATAAGACTAAAATATTTGCAAAATTTTCATAGATTCCATCCGTGTAAATATAATCTGAACAAGCGTAAATATATTTAATTCTGAAGAAAATAAAAAGTAAAAAAATGTCAAAAAAGAAAACGACGGGTGGAACCACCCTCCTCTTCACCTTGGTACCACCAATAGCCAGTGAACGATTCCGGTCCTTTTACAACACCACCGACCCCTCGCTCATATATCCCATCTCAAGTCAGAGTGTTTGACCGAGGAAACCAGACAGCAGCCATCATTTTTCTCTAAACACCATTGTTCTGTAGTTCAAGATTGGAAGGAAGCCTTTGTAGACCCCGTATGTAACTTACCTTGCCTTGTGCCATTTTCTTGTTGTAGATGTTTGAATATTAGTGCAATAATTTGGATTTTATTTTATTTGTTAATTTTTTGTTGTTGTAATTGCTCTAGGCTGTGATGTTTTCACTTATCCTTCACTTTGTCGTCTGCAGTTTGTTCTCTCCATTGCTATTAATTATCAAACTTCCTACTTTAGTCCCTCCCGACAACTTCCTTAATTTAGAATGTGTTTACTTAAGAGTGTTGCTTATCCATTTTTACAAAGTAACGCGACAAGAGTGAATTACCATTAGATTTTTTAGTTGGCAGTAGAGACCAAAATTTAGTCATAACTTAATATGCATTCTTTCGTAATTCACTTGTTTTTTTACCCACAAGTTAACAGGAGTAGATAGGCTCACCTCTAGTCTAGTCCGCACTTCTTCCATTTCTATTAAACAGGAGTAGGGGTTCATCCCTTGTTCCCTGTTCAAAATAAGGTTTGCCGGATCTTTTTCTTATACCAAGACCACAATGATTTAAATCTCTTAACTTTTTAGTGATCGGACTAGCCAGTGGCTGTGACATTCCATTGTGAGGGTACCGTGTTAACAGTCTGCTGGCTGCTGCTTCCGACTGGTTGTTAGGAGCCCGAAATCTTTGGTAACGCTTAGAGAGGCTGCTCCGATCAACAATCGCATAATATTGGGGTATCTGTAGTGCCATAGCGCGCATGGGTAAGTGTCCCTGTATATATTTCTGGTAAGCAACCCTGAAGCCATTTTATACTCTGCTAGCAGCTACGTACTAGCTCGTTTGCATTACTATTGACAACAGATAGTGACAATTATGGTGGTCTTTTTTCTCTCCTCAAAACATATGTGATGGAAATCACAACAAAAAGAAATAAAACTAAACCAGATAAAAAAAATAAAAAAAAAAACACCTCAATTTTTCTCTCTAATATTCGGGGTATCCGTTCCAATATTTTCTCCTGGAAAAGTAGCCATATATCTTTGCCATTGTAAAACCAATTTAAATTCTTCTATTGCTACCAATGAATTTTTGGTTGCAGGGTATTTCCCCTTTGTTGAAAAGATTCCAGCATTAACATGCATGGCCTTGGTGTTTACATCTAGGATAATCTCCCGATGGCCATGGAATTGTCTCTTGAGGCCACTGACTAATCTTTCATGTGCTTTCGTCTTTCTCTACTAAACTCTGTCAGCTATCTCTTTTCTTTTATCTCTCCTCCTCCTCCTCCTCCTCCCAAGACTGCAGTATATTAGAGAAAATAGCTGAGAGTATAGAAATGAAACTTTCTATTCATTCATGTACAAAATCTTTGTCTTCGGAGACATTAATGCTCACCGCGACACGTGGATGAAATATTCTAAAGGTACTGATGTTGCCTTTATGCGGTCATTGAATTATTCTATTGTCTAATCCCTCACTCCAATCGTGGAATTCCCCACTCGTTTCCCCAGCCAAACTGAGCAATATGCTTTTCTATGAGATCTATTACTTACCTCCTCTCCCCTCTCGGAATACTCCCCTCTTATTAACTCGAACTACTTTATAGTAGCTATTGATATCTTCTTCCAAGCATCCATTAAACAAGAACCCCCTATCCACAAGACCTCTTACCGGTACCAATATGCTAATTGGGACTCATTCGTACATTTTTATTCGTGACGCCCGTTGAACTGACATCTTCATCATCGCAACTGAAAATTGCGCCACTGAGGTTTCTGTTGCAGTTTGTTATATATATATATATATATATATATATATATATATATATATATATAACTAGTGAGTGAGTCAAAATGACTTGACTCACTTTATAGTCCACCAATAGAAGGTTAACCAATCAGAAGACGTAGAACATTCAATCCGTCGTGTATAAAGGCGGCCATTTTTGTTCACTCTATCCGAATGTCCAGTCCAACTTGTCAGGCGAAGATGAGAGAAGGACGAACTATGCTCTGCTACTTTTACGAAAATATCCACTGCTAACCTGAACAACGCTTTCCTACTGTCTTCGAAATATTCACTGCTAACCTCTGGATTCTATACTCGAAGACGACCGTCATCATGAATAACAGTTTCTTCGTGGATCAAAGCCGGCATGGACGCTTTCATCCCTCCTCGAAAATACCAAGTGAACCGCAATTCTTTCCATGGTACACACCAGCATGCTCGACCGCCATAACACACAAGAACCACTATTTCCGCTTATGCCAGCGTGACAGCTCTCATCATAACAGTTTCCTTTTTGCTACTACTCGTAACAAATGTAAGCGAGTTCTTACATGTAAGCGAATGAGGCACCGCATAGCCTCTAAAACTTTGGCTCTCATGACTACCGGCGTCTACTATATAAGTGCGAGATATCTATTACATCCTCTTCAATCGTCTTGAGGTGTTATCATCCTTTAAAAACTGAATGCTTTGCCTGTAAATTCTCCACAAACTCTGTTCTTGACTCTAGCTGCATAACATCCCATTTAGAACGGATTCTCTGTTGAGTGATATGCATATAACCCCTTCTATCGTCGCTAACCTAGATCCCCACAAAGCAAATGGATCCGATGGCATCCCTCTAATAGTCATTAAGATGTATGCTCCTGTTCTCTCTAAACCGTATAATGAATGCCACGCTAACTCCTGCTTTCCTGCTTGCTAGAAGTCATCATCTGTTTTTTTGTTTTTTGTTTTTTTCTTTCTTCAGAATTTAAGAACTCTAGTGAGCCATCTGACCCATCCAACTATCAGACTATTAGACTTCTACTTCTTTTGGGGAAATTCGTAAAGACCCTAATCAACGATGAATTGATTCATCATCTCTCATCGCAGGGCCTTTTCTCAGACAAGTAATATGGGTTTCGTTTCTCCAGATCAACAGCTGATGTATCTATCTATATTTGTGAGATGAGGTATTATGTACACTATTATGTACATTATTCGGACTATAGTCCTCATCTTTGTTGCCATATTTATCACAATGTTTCGGACGTTGTACGCTCCGGCCTTCTTCAGGTGGTTGGAATGTCGAACTGGACCCTTTATTTCGCTCGATGTGGTAGACTGTTCTAGTTTCACGTTACATATCTAATGGATGTCAGTTATCAGTTATCTCCTGTTAATTCCCCTCTCCACTGCCTTAACGCCTTTATCCACTTGCACATTGGATAAAGGCGTTAGTCAGATTCAGTGACAGGACCCAAGAGTGTGAGTTCAATACCTGGTTAAGGCGTTGCATAACTTGCAGAGGGGAATCAACAAAAGTTAACTGATAACTGACATTCATTAGACATGGCACGTGGAATTAGAACAGTCTACCACAGTGAGCGAAATAAAGGGTTCAGTTCGACATACCAACCACCTGAAGAAGGCCGGAGTGTACAACGGCAGAAACGTTGTGATAAATATGAGGACGATAGTCCGAACAATGTAAATAGTGTCAACAGCTGATGTATTAACAATAATTGCAGAAAGACTGTATACCATGCTCTAGGTAAAAACGGTAAAGGTCGTACTGTATCATTGGACATCCCGAAAGCCTTTGACAGGATGTGCCATTCAGGTTAATCTTCATTAACGACCTTCCCGGTGACAATTTGGCATTCACGTTGACGACACTAGCATTTACACCTACCTCGATAGTAATACTAATCAGTCAGGGTAAAAATGGCAGCTGATGTACAAAACGACCTCAAGACTGTTCCTCAGAACTATATTCTTTAGACGAATGTTCCTTAGACCAATGTTCCTCAGAACTATATTTTTTGACGAATGTTCCTTAGACCAATGTTCCTCAGAACTATATTATTTTTTACGAATGTTCCTTAGACCAATGTTCCTCAGAACTATATTCTTTTGAGAATGTTCGAACCAATTCCTTAGACCGAATGTTCCTTAGACCGATGTTCCTCAGAACTATATTCTTTAGACGAATGTTCCTTAGACGAATGTTCCTCAGAACTATATTCTTTAGACGAATGTTCCTTAGACCAATGTTCCTCAGAACTATATTCTTTTGACGAATGTTCCTTAGACCAATGTTCCTCAGAACTATATTCCTTAGACTAATGTTCCTCAGAACTATATACTTTAGGCGAATATTCCTTAGACGAATGTTTCTCAGAACTATATTCTTTAGACGAATGTTCCTTAGACGAATGTTCCTCAGAACTATTTTCTTTTGACGAATGTTCCTTAGACCAATGTTCCTCAGAACTATATTCTTTTGACGAATGTTCCTTAGACCAATGTTCCTCAGAACTATATTCTTTTGACGAATGTTCCTTAGACCAATGTTCCTCAGAACTATATTCTTTTGACGAATGTTCCTTAGACCAATGTTCCTCTTTGAAGATTTTCAAAGATACATTGCAGCCTGCAAATAGGCACTTCTCTCCATTAATCATCTGAGAGACCTCACTTTGCCTTCCATCAGTATGGCTGATGCTATCCTCCAAGAAAGTGATATCGGGATCGCGTTCTCAGCTGACATGAGGTGAAAAGATTATATTGAATCCATCGCTGATAAAAAAAAAAGTCAGTTCACTGTTCCGGGCGAAACAATTTTTCTCTCCGGAATCTATTTTTCATATCTGTAAGTCTCCCATTGCATACTAGCAAGGTGTCCGGCCCATCGAAATCGGTACTTGGTTCTCTATTTTCGTGATCCGGTCTTGTCAGTTGTTAGTACAAATAATTACTTCCATTTTAAATTTAGTGTGTTTCATCTGGCAATAAATTGTTTCCCATCAAGGGGCAATAATTAACGTAGTCATCGTAACAGATGGGGCTATCCATTTTCTTCTATCCATTTTCTTACTAACCTCTTCTTTTTATATGCGAAGCTAACCTTAGCTATGATAAAACTTTAATTTAACCAACCAATGTCTGTCACAAAGCTTATGTCTGTTTGCATTCTAGATATGACCTTGTCGTCAGAATAAAACAATATGTCGACCTTATTGCCTCCTAGCTGAAAATGCTATTGATCTTTCTACTCAGTTTTTTATAATCTATTTGCTTTCCATTATCCCAGAAGCAACTTGAAAAGACACAATAGAAAATACAGTAAATAGTACCACTGAAAGATAAAAACTGTTCTACCTCAGCCACACGCCTGGTTAATGATTCGTACAACAAACACCATAAATTCATTTTTGGTATTACAGTTTTTATTTGAAATTTAAATACTAACCAATTTCAGCAGCAAGGACGAGAAAAAAATGATTGAATCTTGGTGGTGGAAAAAAGCAGGAGTATATACATAAAAGTGCTCTCTCTCTCTCTATATATATATATATATTTATAGTATTCTTTTTATTTGTTTTGCTAAATATTGATACTCTGTACAAGGTATATCTTGTGAGTTTAATTTAAATTACAAGGTTTCTTTTTGTTATGGGATCTTACCCATAATAATAATAATGGACTATTCCATACTTAATAAATACTACTCCTCAGGAGTAGGCGAGAGTCAATAGTTGTCCCACATGATACCCCAGTGAGGGGTGGGTGACTGAATATCGTCAATAGTTCAAGTGGAGTCAGTAGTTCAAGTCGAGTCAGTTAAATTCTATACTAGCTTAAAAACGCACTTCTTCAGAGTAATAATTGTCCCTTCAGGTACAAACTTCAGGGACATCTGTTCCAGCTTAGAAAACATCAATGATAATTTTGAAGAAATAACTTTAAATTCCTCAACTCACTCCATACAATATCAAAACCTCACTTTAACTCTGATTCGGGCTATAAGTCCAATTCCAGGCAAAAGACTGATTTGGGCCGAAAGTCCGATTTGGGCCAAAACTCTGACTTGGGCTGAGATTCCAATTCAGGCCGAAAATTGAATTCTTTAAATCACAAACTACGTGAGACCCCAATTGAGTTGAGTTCATCAAATCACAAACTCTGCGGAATTTCAAAACCTCGTGTCACGAATCCTCTCCCTTAAACTCTGATTCTATGGCATTTTGAAGAAATAACATTTATTTTCTCAACGTTTTGGAAATATTTTAAACTGAATTTAGAGATTTTTTTTAAATTCACAAAGTTTAAAATTCAATAT
>CAHIKZ030004328.1:1597500-1675000 GCA_903632075.3 Acanthosepion pharaonis | reverse complement strand
TATACATTCGTACATATATATATATATATATATATATATATATATATATATATATATATATATATAGATATATATAGATATTTATTTATTTATATATATATATATATATATATATATATATATATATATATATATATATACATATATATATACATATATATAAATATATAAAGTAAAATATCTATCTTCCCCTCTCTCTCTCTCTCTCTCTCTATATATATATATATATATATATATATCATTTTCCCCCCTTTCTCTCTCTATGTATGTGTGTGTGTACAAGGGTGTGTGTGTAAACTATATTTTAGTTTATACACATTTCCGCACATTCAAAACTATATACGGATATATATATATTTATACATGAAGAGATTAACATGTGTGTGTGCGTGTGTGTGTGTGTGTGTGTATGAGATTGTACTTTTTATCTCTATATATGTAAGCTATAGTTTACTTTATAATTATATACATACTCACCGAAACATAAATTCATATGCAGACACACACAAGCATATACACACAGATATATATATATATATATATATATATATATATATATATATATATATATATATATATTGATGCATAAAAGAATGAATGTTATTTCCGCCAACATTTATATATTATCCTTTATTTTGCAATTTGTTTCTTCTCTTGCTCCGCCATTTTCATTTTTTCATCTTTAATCACAGGATTGAAAACAGAGAAACATAAATCTTTAAACATTTCAATTTTTTTTTTCTTCCTCTTCTACTTCGGCACAACTCTTGTGCGTTTTATTAGATTTTCCTATTTCTATCCTAACATCTTTATTTCTTCTGCAATGTTTGCTTATACAATTTGAATAGGTATAAATAACCTGTATCAGCGTTTAAATAACAAGATGTTGAAAACCTTTTTTTATAAGGACAGCCTCTAGGTATCAGTAGGAATTGATGCTATCGTGTAACTTCTAAAATATGTACGCTGCTTTTCATTATTTATATTCATATCTGTTGCTCTGGGTTTTTTTTCCATCAGAATACATAAATGCGTACTTAAATGCATACATGCATACCTTCACATATACAAACACACATACAGAAATATATATATATATATATATATATATATATATATATATATATATTATGCATGCGTGTATGTATGTATGTATGTATGTATATAAGGGTGTACATATAAATATGAATATAAGCATGAATTTCTATTGAGAGAACTATACATTTAACAAATAACCTATAATTAAAACGCTCTATCTATCTGTCTGTCTGTCTGTCTGTCTATCTATCTATCTGTCTGTCTGTCTATCTATCTATCTAACAGCCATACATACGTACCTATTTAGCTCACAACCTATCTGCATGCATACGTACTGACCGAGCGCTTCCACGTGGTGGATTAGGAAGTTTGTCTTATTAGACCCATTACGACTGAGTAGTAAGTTCGTTCCTCACTGGGTGTCCCATACTTTCGCCCCTGTTTTGCATCTAAGCTACGCTTAGTAAATCGCAGCGTAATTTTTTCTTCTGTTCCTCGCTTCATCCTAAAACTTCAATGTTTTTTATTTTTATTTTTCCGCTAAAGCCATCCATACTACATTATCAATTTCACCGCAAGCAAAGAGATAATAGCACTAAGATACAAGAAAACTTTTGTGGGGAGAAAGGACAATAAAAGAACGGGTTTCGGGAAGACAGAATATTACGATTTACAATTGCATTTAAATTTTTGAAGATTGAATATTGGAGGTGACAGGAAGGAAGAGGGGAAAATAAACCATCAGAATAGAACTGACAGTTGCATCTAGCTTGTTCAACAGTAAAATGATGAGGCCTAATTGCGAATCTAGAAATAACTGAGGATTACTGGGCCTTATATCCCCAAGGATAAGGTTGATTGATTCAAAAGCGACTTCACCTAAAGTGATGTGAGTTCAATCCTTGGCCACAGCAAAGAGAGTAAAAACTTGGAGAGTTATCAAGAGAAATTAATTAAAACTGAGATATCCAAGAACATGGCACGTAGAAGTAGAACAATCTAGTCCCGCGGACTAAATAAAAGATTCGGTTCGAAACTCAAACAAGTATCATCTGATGAAAGCCGGAGCGTACAACAACAGAAAGTCGTCAATATGAAAATAAAGATGAGGAAAATAGTCCGAACAATGTAATAATGTAAATAGTTACAATACCTCGTTTCAGAAGTATAGACAGAACTTATGATTCATATTGATGTAAAAAAAATAACATTTGATATTTGGGTTGATGTTTTTTTTTTTAACAATAAGGTAAGGCTTATCGATCTGCCTCTGCATATACATATACATACGTAGATGTCTACAAATTTAAACAATAATAAATAAAAAGTGCAGTGGAAGGACTTGTTTTGGAAGGAATTGGTGTGAATTTTAGTAATTTTAGTAAATATAAAATCTTTGTTTTGAGGTGAATTAGAAAAGATCCCATCAGATATATGTACGTACTTTACTAGCACACTGCTTGTTGGCCTACACAACTATCGACAGAACTACCAGTGAACAAATCTTTCTATCTATCGATCTATCTATTCATAACTCTATTTTAGCTATTTATATGGGTTTATTAATATTTACATTAACATGTTTTATATCCCCTAGACATTATTTTTATTTCCTTCCTTCATTCATATATATATATATATATATATATATATATATATATATATTTTAATTTTTATTTAATTCCCTTCACACACACACACACACACACATATATATATATATATATATATATATATATATATATGTATGTATGTATGTATGTATTTATTTATGTATAAGTACATTCACCTTGCTATTGGTTTTCTGTCATTGCTAGTCGAAAACCTATAAGACTAATTATAGAAGACCTGTTCTTGTGGGTACGTTTCCTAGGAAGCATCTCTTCACCTCACTTTAAAAGATAGGGTCAGAGGCACGCTCTGATGCCTCCGGCAAATGCTGATGGAACTGGACAATTTCTGGAACTCCCATCACTGAACCTATTAAGTTCGCTAGAAAAAAAATGTGTTGTATTTGCCCTATTGCGGAAGCGGTTTTATACGCATATATACACAAACACTCACTCATACCTCTTACCTCTCTCTGGCTCCCTCCCTTTTCTCTCTCTCTCTCTCTCTATATATATATATATATATATATATATATATATATATATGTATGTGTGTGTGTTTGTGTTTGCGTTCTCTCTCTCTCTAATATATATATATATATATATATATATATATAAATATATATCTGTGTGTGTTGCGTTTGCGTCTAAATAAAGTGCTTAAATATTTTCGGCCCGTCTTACGTCCCAAAATATGAACAAACATGAGAATTTATTTTCGTGTACTTTATCGTCCGGTCTGAGAACTTCTCGGCGAGATTGTTTTCGTGCGTAGAGAGAGAGAGAGAGAGAGAGAGAGGGAGAGAGACGGATATACATATATTTGAAAAAAGGACCTTTCGCTGAACCCTTCTTCAGAGATTGGCGAAAAGAATTTATTTTTAATAATCCTAACAAGAAAAACCGAAAAATATTTAAAATTTTTTACAGTACCCTGGTGTTCCCAAGCGATCTAAGTACTGATCAGGATCGACGCTGCTTAACTTCGATGATCTCACGGGGAGCTGGTAACTAGTAAATAATATGGAATATACCCTGAACATAATGAGAACAATCATCTCCATGGGTTTGGGTTGGGATGGGTTGTTCGAAATTCCAATAAACTTACCAAGTATGAAGCCGTCTGAAGAAGTTTGAGCAGTACAACGACTGAAACGTTATTAGTATATCAACCAAAATCAGCATGCTTGTCCGAATAGTGAAGCATATAATAATGGTAATTCCTCATCTCAAAGATTGTGACAAATGCTGGGATTATAATAACCAAGATAATCATGCTATTTAGGATAGCATAGCATATAATCCTATTATAATTGTGCGTGTCCGTCTATTCGTTAGTTAGCACGACCGTTACTTCCTACCAATGCCTCATAAAGAATGGACCTTCCGCGTGGAGCGAGAGAATCAGATTAAAGCTAATGAGAACAGATTCTATATTTTGATCTCAGCCAAAAGGCCGATAAACAATGGTATTTTTCATGTTTCGTCGCTCCCGAATATGTGACACAAGGTCAAAGTTTAGAGAGGTTTTTACCTGCAATAAAACAATGACATAATCACCCAAGCCACTTCGGCACTTCCACTTTTATGGACACCTCAGATGCAAGACCATAAACAACCTCACAAGGAGAGGTACTGCCTGGGGCGGGGGGAAGCCCTATAAGGCTGAGATGCGACTGACGATAGCAGCTGCGATAAAAACGAAATTTTTCTGATGTACACTATCGAACGACGGAAATCGAATAAGGCAATCGCCAAAAATTCAGTTACTAATAAAATAACATCGTCTGTTGCATTATTTTTTAAATTATTATTAAGAGAAATTTTCGTAAGACAGGGATTTAGGTAGAAATAAATAAATAAGAGAACATAAAAAATATTTAACATCACCTGCCTGTACCTCAGAAATAATGGACTATTCTGTTTTGATCGCGTGGAAAGAAGGAAAAAGACACTACTTGATTTCAGTAAGAAAAATGAAATAAAGAAAGAAAGAAAAAAGAAAAATATAAGCGTTTAACGTCTGTTTCAGTGAAATGCAAAAATTTGTCAATTTCAAATCTTTTCATTTGTAACCACTTCTTAAAATAACGACCATAATTCGTATATTATGATTGCTGTTGCAATATTTTGTTAAAGTTGTTATGGTCACATATTTAACGATGCGATAAGGGAATTTCTACGGATATTTTCTTGTTGTAGAACTCGCCATGAGCTTATTCAATCATAACTTAAGAGTTAACTTCAGCGTTAAGAATTAAGATTCACCAGAAAATTTAAATAGGAAAACCATGAAATTTTCACGTGTCTTTCTAGTAATGGTAATTCCTCATCTCAAAGATTTTGACAAATGCTGGGAATATAATAACCAAGATGAATATACTTGTCCGAATAGCAAATCATATTATAATATTAATTCTACATCTCAAAAATTCCAAGAACAATTAATTTAATCCAAATTCTATATTCTGAAATGAAACCGTATGTTGCAATTTATACAGTCTTTTTAGTTTTGGTTGGCAACCAGTCTAAGAATTAAAACCTTGCAGAAACTCTATACGGTAAAAAATCTACTTGTTACGAAACAATTACAGCAAGTTGTCTGGTGAGCCTGTTGCCTTATAAACCAGAGGAGTATCTGCCGAGATAATATAAATGCACAATAGCATATGCAATTCGAATGGCTTGGGAAACTTCCCTACACACGCTGGTGCTGGGACATTAAGATACCATACAACGTAAACTTTTAAGAAATACAAATTCTTGAATCAATAATCAGAAAGACTAAGACAAAACTATAAAAATATTTTTTCGCTGGTGAACGGTAATAACGGCACAGTTAAAAAATGGCACAGATAAAAATAGCACGGTAAAAATGGCACGGTAAAAATGGTACGGTAAAAATAACATAAAAATTGCATAAGTGAAATATATACACTTTAAACAGCTTAAAATTAAACACTAGTAGCTGTTTAATTTTAAGCCATTTAAAGTTAAATTTCTAATAAGAAAACAACTGTCTGTTTTATTTACTTCTGGTTGCAGAAAAATCGCAGAGACTGACACGACTACGCAAAAAGCAATAACCTGATCGGTAACAAAAGCTGCTGGTGGCACCATGGGTGGCAGTATTGCCTTAGCCACTGAAAATGTATTACCTCCTCTGGTTAGCGGCTGACAAGCACAGGATATCGAACATACTTTCGCACGTTGTATGGAGAAAATCATACTTACAGAGAATTTTAATACACGGGAACCAGACATTCGCTATTTCATACAAAGACAAGAGAAAATTATTAAAAAGTTTTCAAAACAAAGCTAATTTATGAACTTTAGTAAAACCTAGTGAGAGGGAAAACAACTGCTAACACCCGCCACACACACACACACACGCACTCGCAAACACACACACACACACACACACATGCACGCACTCACAAACGAAAGGACACACACACTAACACAGACATGCACAGGTGTACAAGACATGAAACTTAGATGGCAGAACGACTCGCGAGAACATTATAAATAGGTGAAAAAAACTGCTGAGATTCACAAACAATAGGAAATTTTGGATCGCCTATGTCCTGAAAGGATGCAGTACATAGAAGAAGATTATGCAGAAATACATCAGTTAATGGATCAGCGAAACATCTATATTTTTTTAAGTACTATATGAGAATCTCGTTGCAAAACAATGCGTTAAACGCACCGTAACAGATTAGAGCCCAGTTTCGACCATAAAAATGATAATCTCTTTTAAAAAGAAATGAATGTGCTAAGAATGAAATGCAGTGAAAGTGAATTGGCCTCACATAGCATAACACAGCAAAAACGGTACATCTTAGCGCAATTTTTGTTAGCGCTAGAACAATCGACTTTTCGAATAATTGCCATGAATTATAACTTGATAAATATCTGTTCAAGGGAGATAAATCCAGATCTGTTAACCGCTAATTATATAGTCAGTCCATTGATATGTTTGCATTCATCTGCTAGTTATTGTACAATATCAGTGTCTTTATTGATATAATAATTCTACTTCTTAATAATTAGTATTTGTAAATCATTATAGCGATTTACTAACTGTAGCTTGGATAAGTCAAAATGGCGAAAGCATAGATCATCCAATGAGGAACGGACTCACTACTCAGTTGTAATTGATGTAGTGAGACAAACTTGCTAACTATTACACTACGCCGAAAGACCCATTTGCAAATCATTGATATACATTTCATTGTGTCAAATATATTGAGATCCAGAACATTTGTCTAAGGAACATTCCTCTAAAGAACATTCGTTTAAGGAACATTGATCTAAGGAATATTGGTCTAAGACATATTCGTCTAAGAATATTGGCCTAAGAAATATACGTCCAAGAAATATTTGTCTAGAGAATTATGGTTGTTATTAATATATAAACAATGCATGCCTATAAATACTAATCAACCACACGTATCATGAGTAACTAATGTTCTTATAAGTGTTTTCAATATTATTTTGTAATAATTATTTTGATTAAATATCAATTAAATTAAGTATTTTGCACATGAATAAAGTGTTAATTAATTATAATCCAATGTCCTTAGACGAATATTTCTTTGAGACCAATATTCTTCAAATGTCCTTTGACGAATATTCCTTAGCCAATGTTCCTCCTTTGGCCTTAAACCAATGTTCCTCAGAACTATATTCTTTTTTGACGAATGTTTCTTCTTTCCTCAGAATTATATTCTTTTTGACGAATGTTCCCCAGACCAATGTTCCTCAGAACTATATTCTTTGACGAATTTCCTCACGAATGTTTTTGACGAATGTTCCTTAAACCAATGTTCCCCAGAACTATATTCATTTGACGAATGTTCCTTAGACCAATGTTCCTCAGAATTATATTCTTTAGACGAATGTTCCTCAGACCAATATTCTTCAGAACTATATTCTTTTGACGAATATTCCTTAGACCAATGTTCCTCGGAACTATATTCTTTTGACGAATGTTCCTTAAACCAATGTTCCTCAGAACTATATTCTTTTGACGAATGTTTCTTAGACCAATGTTCCTCAGAATTATATTCTTTTGACGAATGTTCCTTAAACCAATGTTCCTCAGAACTATATTCTTTTGACGAATGTTCCTTAGACCAATGTTCCTCAGAACTATATTCTTTTGACGAATGTTCCTTAAACCAATGTTCCTCAGAACTATATTCTTTTGACGAATGTTCCTTAGACCAATGTTCTTCAGAACTATATTCTTTTGACGAATGTTCTTTGACCAATGTTCCTCAGAACTATATTCTTTTGACGAATGTTCCTTAGACCAATGTTCCTCAGAACTATATTCTTTTGACAAATGTTCTTTGACCAATGTTCCTCAGAACTATATTCTTTTGACGAATATTCCTTAGACCAATGTTCCTCAGAACTATATTCTTTAGGCGAATATTCCTTAGACCGATGTCCTCAGAACTATATTCTTTTGACGAATGTTCCTTAGACCAATGTTCCTCAGAACTACATTCTTTTGACGAATGTTCCTTAAACCAATGTTCCTCAGAATTATATTCTTTTGACGAATGTTCCTTATACCAAGGTTCTTCAGAATTATATTCTTTAGACGAATATTTAACTCCAAATTTAATTTAAATTTCGCGATGCTTGAGATAAGTATTGTGAAGTGCCTATATTTTTGATGTCATTATTATTAACCTAGATAGCCATTGAGTTCTGTTCGCCTTGACATTTGTTGACTTATATAATTTGATGTGTAGCAGTAGTAATTATTATTATTGTTATTATTATTAGTAGTAGTAATAGTTGTAGTTATTATTATTATTATTATTATTAATATTATTATTATTATTTCCTTTGATTTCCGGTGTGAACACATTTCATTCCGGGTTCCACCCAGAGACCTAAGGTCTGAAATAGCATCATGGCATTTTACACTGACCAATTAAAAAAAAAAAATACCTTTTTTTTGTTGTCGCACACACACACAAAAAAAAACAAAAAACATACACACACACACACACACATATTTTACATAGATAAAGCCCTTCGTAATGTGTGGGCAGCACTTGTGAGAACGATTTATAATAATAATAATAATAATAATTATTATTATTATTATTATTATTATTATTATTATTAAATTTTGTTTTTTAAATTTAGAAAAACATATATTACATGGGAAAAGGTAAGGTGTGGGTTGTACTCGTGAGAACAATTGTTTGTATTTCTTTAAGGCATGGGCATCCAGGAATCCCTTCAATGACTCTACTGGAATCTTTTCCAAAGTATCCGAGGGCTCCAACTACAACAGGAATAGTTGATGTTTCCATTTGCCACATTTTTTGAGATTTCGATTTGAAGGTCCTTGTATTTTGATAGCTCTTTGAAGAATTTCAAAGATACATTGCAGTCTGCAAATAGGCACTTTTTTTTTGGTTTGCGGTCTCTAATAACAATTTCTGGGTGGTTAGCTTTGATTGTTCTGTCAGTGTGTATTGTGTAGTCCCATAAAATTGTAACAGGTCCTATCTCCGTAACCGGGTCTGGGTGGTGTTCATACCAATTCTTTTCAGATTCCTTCCCGTAGAAGTTGCAGATTTTCCAGTGCACATATTAGCCCACACTGTCAGGCCGCGTTTTACATTCAGTGGATGCCAATACCGTGCAACAAAATGATTAATTCTTTCTGGATAACACAATATTTTAGCATGCATGCTAGATAATTTCTAGTTAACAAGTATTGGTCCTGTGCAGCAAGGATAAAACCTTCGATTTCAGCTTTTAACCCTGTACTACGTAGCCACTGATGGGTACGTGGTTTGTCTACACAAGCTTGTTTGGTATGGGCAGAGTATCGGCCATGAAGCGGTTTATCTTGCTATCTTTTTCGTATCTGGTCGGTTGCATTTGTTTTTGTTTTCTTTTTAAAGTATTTTGCAGCTTTAGTCAATGTATTGTGCTTTATTTGTATGTCTGCACCCATTTGAAACTCCATTTTGAACTTGTTGGCTTCCTTTATTACGGAATAAAGACGCTTACTACTTTCATATTCGTTGACACATATCATCATTCATTCTGTAGTTTCCAGGTATCTTTGAAAGCCAATTGTTGTAGTTTTGTTGAACTAATCCTCAGCTTCCTTCGGATCTGGGCACATACAGACGATCAACATCAGTTTTAGGTATGATGCATGCGGTATCAAGTGAGAAGCTTTCTCGTTTTGGAGTCCATTCGCTTAATGCCAGCTATGGTTCAATTAAGGATGTTAAAGCTATATTTCACCACAGGGACAGCTAAAGTGCCGATGGATTATATTCTGTTTGTTTTTTTTAATTCAACTCGGTATCCAGTACCAGACGCACACACCTGTAGTACTCCTTTCTTACCTTCTCCTTCATTTGTGTATTTGTTGTATACCATCTCCTTCGCTAATTCCTAGGTACTTACAGGCTTCATCTTGTTCCAGTTCCCTAATCTTTGGGACAAAGTCTAAATCTTTTGAGGGTGTTTCTGTAATTCTTCCTTTCTTGAATATTACTTTTGCACATTTATCTGATCCGAAGTTCATACCTATGTCGACACTGAAACATTTTTCAATATTGAAGAAGCTCTTCAACTCATTGTCGTCCTTGGTAAAGAGTTTGAGATCATCCATGTAGAGTAGGTGATTGAATACTTCTTGTTTAGTTTGTAACCATAGCTACTGTTGTTTAGCTCATGCGTAAGGGGGATTAAGGACAAACAAAACAGAAGTGGTGAGAGGGAGTCACCTTGAAAGATTTCACGTCGGATAATCAGACGTTTGGTGATAGTAGTGTGTATTATTATTATTATTTGATTTTAATAAGCATTACTTAAATAAAAAATGACTTGACATCGGGCAGAGGCAGAGGAAGAAGGTATCTTAACGGCATCTAACTAAAATACAACTTGTGTCAGCTGAAAGTAAATATCAATAACGAAATGAACTCGGTATTATTTAATATAACATTGATAACACATTGGCTGATAACATTATCTTTGTATGCGGGTATGTGTTTAGGTGTAGGTGCAAAGTCTGTCTGACTGTTAACAGCAGAGTAATTGCATTCGGAATATCTAGTCTAAATGATGATTGACTGAGACTCTATTCACATCACAGTATTAACATTGGAAAAAGGCAATAATCTCCCTCACTCACCTGGACAGGTGTTGAATTACTTCCGCCTCTTGGTACCATGTAGCCTAATACAAACTATCGCATGCGGAGCTGTTAAAATACAATAGCCTAATACAAACTATCGATGCGGAGCTGTTAAAAGTCACTTTAACACACACACACACATATATATATATATATATATATATATATATATATATATATATATATATATATATATATAATTGTATATTTAGGCAGAAATCCTTCCTTTATGCATGTTTCATTAAAAACGACAGACAAGGTACTAAGGTTAAGCTTTTTATTTAATTTTTCTTGTGTTCGAACAAGAGCTTTCTTTTCTGGACAAATGTTGTGTAAGAACTGTCCAAATGTTTTATATTTCCGAGTGCTTTCGGCTATACCTTTAGCCATTATCAAGGATGATTCGATTTTTCAGCTTAATTGACTGTGTGCGTTCTGTGTATGTCTTGGTGTGTGGTAGGGATGTTTAAATTTCCGAATACGGTCAGCACATTGTGGTTTTGTTCGTAGTTAATATTGTTAAGAGTTGGCTTTTTCTTTTTTATTATTAAAGCTTCCATTATTTTTAGTCTTTTTTTGCAGGTGGATGCAGTTAATATATTTGTGTTTTCTACTAGTAAGTTTCTAATGGAGTCTGGTAAATTTGTGTGTGTGTTTAAATGGGTTCTAATGTATCTGTGATCAAATAGGTGTAACGTAAGACATCTGGATAAGCATGTCGTTGTGTAACCGATTTAATTATTTATGAGTCCGGTTTGATCAGGAACACAGTTCCGTAAGGGGCATTTGAACTCATAGATAATGTTCGTTCTTTGTAATTTTGATTAACTGGTGTGTTGTTATTTTTGAGGATGAGATTAGCTGTCTTTATTTTTTTATAATAGATAATTAATTTGATTTTTTTATTCGGGTCAATTGGAGTAGTATATTTCTTTATAATATGCCTTAGAGAAGATTCGTCGTCTTTGTAATTAATATGCATTTGGTTTTTGTAGTAAATGTGTATGTGATTTTTGACTGTGTGTTATATATATATATATATTTCAGAACGGTTTCTGTTATCAACGCACTGATCGCGACTCATTTCATGATTTCCTTTGCGATACGTCTTTGGTTTATATTTTTAACCATCCTGTTGAAAAATGTACTACCGATATTTCTTCCTGGATCAAAGCCAGCATCAAAGCTTTCGTGCCATCACCGAAATACTAAGTGAAACCGTAAACCTTTCCTCGGTTCTGTTCGGCCGATATAGCCCAGAGAAATCACTTTTTTTTACGTTTATACTAGAGTGACGTTTCTTATTGTAACAGACGTCATTTTGTCATTGCTCGTAACGAGTTTAAATGCCCTCAAAGAAGCAAACTCTCTATTTATTGATAGAAGGAGACACTGTATAGCCTCTTACAAGTTTAGATCTAGAGATTATTGGCTGTTCTGTAAGAGTGAACTGATCAAGAGCAACTTCTCAGTACTTCCTCTTTTCAATTAATTTGAAGTATTGACATCCACTGCAGATAAAATTCGGAAATTCTCTTCCAACTCCACTCTCGACATACTTGGAGTATCTCAGCCAGATTTTTTCACTAGAACGGAGGCATTACTAATAGATATGCGCATAATCTCGTTTTTGGTTTCTACTATCATTAGATCCCCACAAGGTAGGCGGATATGACAGTATCACTACAGTATCATCCTAAAGAAATGTGCTCCTGACTTGACTCCTGTTCTCTCCAAAACTTTACAACAAATAACTCGCTGTTTCTTACTTTCTTGCTTGTTTGTATTCCTCCTCTGATATTCCTATTACAAAAACTCCAGAAAACTCTCTTACCAATCAAATAATCGCCCTGTTAGTTTTTTTTATCTCTAAAGAAAAGAGTACTGAACTGTTACGTGATATCTGTCCTTCTGTATGTCAGCGAATGCTGGACAATCTCATGAAAGATGAAGAGACTTAAAGCAACAGAAATGTGATTCTACAGAAAGATGCTAAGGTTTTGGAGAAAATAGAAACAAAAAGGAAACTTCTTCACATCAGGAAGAGGCAATTTAAATTTCTTAGGCACGTAATGAGGATAAGGAGGACTTGGAAAACCTAATACTCACAAGACGGATATATATATATATATATATATATATATATATATATATATATATATATAATATGGACACACAAACAATTCACAACTTGAAACGTTTTCTTCATTCATGTTCATTGTACAGCAACACTGAACAATATTCTATTGTCTCTGTATATCCTTGTTTTGTTAATACATACGTAATCGTTTGTTCATATACATATAATTTTGTTGTTACTTTTTTATTTTATTACCCGGACTCATATTCCGAGTCCGCCATTTGTGGGATAAATATACCAGAAGACACGTCTTTTCATACCTAAACACAATTCATAAGGCTTTCTTCACATAAAGTCGGGTCTTATGGGATACTGTGACTCCCTATGAAGTATGTGACCGTAGCATTTTTTCGAGGGTGAATCGATTAAATATGAATTTCTGTTGCAAACAGAGCAGATACATAAACTCGTGAAGTACCCGACAGATATTGATGACTTTATTACTAGTAATTAGAAATTGTGACTTTTTTTTCATAGCTACAAATCGGACTTTATTACCGGATGAAAGTAAAAAGCAAACGAACTGTCTAGAAATACATTGGCTGGGATACCTAAGTTTAAAATGAATTTTTTAAAACGAAAAAACATTGTTGAATTTTTCATTTTAGCTTCAATTGAAAGTTTAATAATTAAATTTATTATTTCCATTAAGTAAACATTTCTAGTGTATTTCAGATAGAAACTATATACTTGGAATGTCAAATTTAATTTCGATTTCTTAAATTTTCTTAAAAACGGCCAAAATTTTAGTAAAATTGGAAAAATTAAAGTTAAATTAATCTGATTTGAAAGAAATATTACTTACTTATAGAATAAAAAAGTAATATACAACCAATTATTAACGATTGGTCCTGTTCATCTGATCAAACGTTTGATGGACTGTTGATTGACAAGGCGATGACAGCTACTACGGATGACCATAAATGACATTTTTTAGAATTCTGCGTGAACGTTTTTTTTTTTTTTTAGTTTTACTGTTATGTTTATTTATTAGAATAAAGGGACAAAACTCTCAGATCACGTGACCTTTCCATAATAATGGCAACTTCAGTCTACCATACATGGAAATAAGGAACGTATTAAGTAAAAAAAATACAAATAAAAAATTATTTTAAATATAGAATAGTGTAACTACGTTTATTAATCTTTCCAATTTTGGATTCGCAAATTTCGTTTCCACTTAATTACTATATCACATCCAGGAAATAGCCCAATACAGAATTTTACACGATTTTAAACTATTATAAATTATTATAATTAAAATTAAAAAAAAAAAAGAATTCTTGTAAAAATTCATTATTCATCAGAAAAATATTATTTCTTCAAACAATAATCTCCTTAATAATAGTTATTTTAAAAAAGCAATTAAAAGCTTTTCTAATTAATTAATGTCATAGTTTTATTGAATTCATTATTTTTCAATTCAGAGCAGATTTTCAGTTAGATAGCTCAAATTTGAAAAAAAAGAGTAGGGGATTTACAATCTCCAAAGACTCTACTTTTAACCAAAAAAAAAAAAAATTCAGGAAATAGAAAGGTTTTGTGCGAAATTTTATGAAATTAATGAAGTGGTGGGGGGGGCCTAACATATTTAAAGAAAAAAAAATTTTTTACCGAAATTTAAAAAAAAAAATAATTCAAAAATAATTTCATTCATTTGTGAATAAGTCCTGAAAATTTCATTAAAATCGGGCAATTATTTTATTTTTACAAGAATTTCAAAATCAATGTCTTTTCAACGGAAAAAAGCGAAAAAAAAAAATGTTATCTTCATGCCCCCGCGATAAAGTAAACAAAAGAAGACTTTAACCAAAATTTCGAACGTGTTAGAAAAGATTAAAAAAATTTCAAAAAAATAATTAAAAAATACTTTGATCTTTCATCTTAATAATAACATAAACATTTTGACGATAAAACTTTATTTTCGTTAAGTTTGTGGCCTTTTTCATTACCTATGCTGTTTTCCCGCGAAAAAACGGAGGTGCCTATTCTAAAATGATTAAAAAAATTACTAAAATAATCAACACAGTCATTCATTGTTTAGACTAAATATTTCGAATCCAATTACTCTGCTATTAATAATGAAGAAAAGATTTTAACAATAAAACTTAGTTTTCGTGAAGTTTGGGGCATTTTTTCATCATAGTATGCCATTTTACGGCAAATCCGTGAACAACCAAGATTTTCTATAAATAATACATTCAAAAACAAGTTTATTCATTTGTGAATAAGTCGTGAAAGTTTCATTAAAATCCGACAATTATTTGATTTTCGCAAGAAATTCTAAATCAATGTGCTATTTTACCGGAAAAAAGCGTTAAAATTTCCATCGTTGATGCAGAGAAAAACGAGATTTTTAACCACAATTTCAAACATGTTAGAAAGGTTTAATTAATTTTTTTTAAATAATTAAAAAAAATGGGTTGGTTTATCCTTTTAATAACATAAATATTTTGACGATAAAACTGTTTCTATTAAGTTTGGTGCCTTTTCTCATCATGCTATGCTGTTTTTTAGCGAAAAAGTGGTGGTACCTCTGGCTCAAAAGCTTTTTGCTGGACCTTAGTAAATCAGTAACGTTATCCGCGAAACTCAAACTGTGTCACCGCCTGCTTACTCGACCGGTGTCCTTCAAATCCATCCTCCTCTGACCGTCATCTGAACTTTGACATCGAAAAAATAAACAGGTTTTCTTTCTTTCTCAGCGAGTTATTTGTACAGTTTATACGCCAACTGCCCCAAATAATCATTGATCTTTGTCTCTCCCGAACACCGTATTAAAAAAAAAAAAAAAACCCTTAGTCGATGAGCTAGGGACGGCTTCCGACCATGTTCTATACAATATCTATCAGTCATTATTTGATTACAAACTGATAAAAAGTCTCTTTCTTTCATGCCCACTTTAAGCCTTCTTAAACAAATCGTCTATTTCTCCAGGCGTTCTTAAAGTCTCCCGTTTTCTACTACAACTTACACGTCTTGGCTACAGTCCCACAATATGACCACATAAACTGCCATTAAATTATAAACCTGCCTTTCCTCATCTGACCCTGTAAACTAAATATATCTGTCATGAACTTCCCTGGGTACTAGCTGTAGTTTTTTTTAACCCTTTACAGAGGAGTGGGAGGAATAATAACACTACAGACTCATTGTACTATAAAATCTGACCTTTTGTCATACTTGGCTTAGGTCAATAAACATCTCTCTCAGGCCAAGAGACGTGTAAAAAACAATGAGTAGTAACGTGACATTTAAGTTGTTAAAATTGGAACTCTTGTTACATTGTTCGGATCTTTTCTTTTAATTCACCCCCCCATATAATGTAAAGTTACTCATCGCAAATATTAATTCACCGCAAGAATTTTAAAACAACGTTTGTTTAGCTTGCCTCCCCACAACTCCAAACCTTAGGATGAAAAATTAACAAAGAAAATTTGGTAAGTACGGATGATATTCGAATTTTTTTGCAATTTAAAAAAAAAAAAAAAAGCAGAAAATCTGTTTTTGACATGCTTAAAGTAACACACTCGAGTCGCCCACATTTGGGACGATCGCAAAAATCAACTCAAATGAATTCAATGCTCTGAGAGAACTTCTTTTTGAATTTTAGTAAATATCATTTTTTATTTTATTTTGGAGTGAATTAACAGAAAAAATCTCATTGTTCACGATGGTATTTTAAAAACTTATTGTTTTTTATTAATTATGAATAAAACAAACAATGCAACATTTGTTAAATATTTTAAAGAATTGTGGAACTGGAAAATATTCAAAACTTACCACTTAAGCAAAAATTGTATATTATTTAAATTTAAATTCAGTCGACGCTATTAAAGTCAAACAGTTGCGAGATAAAGCAATATAAAACTGGTAAAAAAAAAATTGAAGATAAAATTAACTCATTAATATGTAGTATTGTTGCCATATTTGGGAAAAAAACTGCTCCGTCCTCTCTTTCCAGTCACGACAGAATTCAAAAGCGTCTACGCGTCCTCTATCGTTACTTACATGGAAATTACTCGGATGAACTGCATTCCTTTGGTTCCGCTAATTGTAACCTTCATGGCTTGGACCCACCATGCCACTTACATAGTAGCAAACCAGCCTCATTTCCCCCGTATTCTATTGGTGAGAAGAAATTTCCACTCGAACAGCTTCTTCCCGCGAACCACTGCTCTGTGGAACCGACTCCCTCGATCACTATAATTTTGACCTGTTTAAGTCTAGTTTTGACCGTTATCTTCCACTGCTATCCACATAAACTGCCTCTTAATCTGTATCCGTCTACCTCGAGTGGCCCCAGGGCCTTATACAGGATGAAACTGTAAAAAAAAAATAAATATTTTTTCACATCAGTGCGAAGAAAGGGTTTTCATCAGCTGCAGTAAGACAGAGTACATGCTTGTTAGCAAAAGGATGAGATCAAAATGCAAATTACAAGTACCAAAATCAAACAAGTTCAAAAAATAAATATCTGAGAACGGAAAGTGTGACACTGAAATCAGAAGTTGCATTGGGAGAGTCAAAGATGCACTCTAAAAGATAAGCAGAATATTAAGAAATAGAAAAATCTTCGTTAGAAACAATGAAAAGAATACTGAACTGTTGCGTGATATCTGACCTCCTATTTGGCAGCGAATGCTGGAAATCTCCCCAAAGATGAAGAATAGATTTGAACCAACATAAATGTGGTTCTATAGAAAGAGGCTGAGAAAACCATTGACCAAATATGTGAACATCGACGAAGTTTTAGAGAAAATGGAAACAAAAAGGAAACTTATACTTAACAATAGGAAGGGATAGTTGAAACTGAAATCTCTTTAAATGAAAACTGTACCACTAATATTTTGGGGGGATACTAAACCAGAATTTCATAATTTCTCTATTTTTCCTTAATAAAATTTATGTGACAAGAACAATAGAAGAATAATCAGGAGGACAGTAGATAGCGATTGACATTGTATTTAAATTTTTGAAGATTAAAGTTAGCTGGAAAGCATGAAACTGCCATGGAGATTTCCACAAGGGAAAAGTGTGAGAAACGAAACTTTTAACATAGAACTTACGGCTACATCTACGCAGTTCAACTGTAAATTGATGAGATCTTGACGCCAGCCTAGAACTGTGATTAAATTTATAAAGTCTAGGCACCATAGTGAAGAGTAATATTTATGTCGCACAAGGCCAAAATGGGGAATGGGAAAAGGTTGGTCGTCTTCTGTCTTTTAATTAAATTTAGCTAGCCATAATCACTGACAGCCTACCACACTATTCCTTAAACCAAAACAATACATTCCTACTAACCATTCTTTACATAGCCACCATAATATATCAGAATATCCATGAAGTCCTGACGAGTCCTCATGTGTACAATTCTTGTCTGTGGGGATGGAATAAAACAACAGTTTAAAAATCTAAACTCCAATGTGTATTTACCATATTTACAAAAAAACTAAATAAAAAGTGTTAGTAAAAAAAAAACCCACCTACAATCCATAGGGAAGAGCGAGATTTATTTTGTAATGCATAAAAAATGTGGCACAAAATTAATGGCAATAGGATGGTCTTCTGTCTTATAATTACACTTAGCTAGCCACAATTACTGACCCAATATACCAAAATATCCCTTACACCAAAACACCACATTCTTACTACCCATTCTTACTACAGCCACCATACTAGCTCGGAACCTCCATGAAGTCCTAACTAGTCCCCATATGTACAATTCTTTTCGGGGGGGGGAGAGGAATAAAACATCTATTTAAAAATCTAAACCCCACATTGTATATACAATATGAGATAATCTGTTTATAAGAAACTAAATAAAATAGTGTTAGTAATAACCAATTATCCTTAATTGTGGCAGAAACATCAGTTAACTGGACGAAATCTATGCGGGACTTTAATAATATGAAATATTCATTCGTTCAACCTACTCACTCAAACACACACACACACATTCAAACACGTCAACAAATACGAAAAAGACACAGCCGAAATATGAAAGGAGTTCCGCATCCACCAGTGAACTGACATCTCTTGTCACCTAACTAGGGAGGGAGAGGGATTAAACTAAAGAAAGCGGGAGTGGAAAAATGGTTGTCAATCAACATACATCCGCTGGCTAAGTTAACTTTAAAGAAAGAAACTAAAGACAAAAAAACAACAACCCTAAACTAATTTTGGACTGGGTTTTCAGTTTATTACAGTTAGGACAAAATCCTGAAGCCTAACCGGCATCAAGTTACCACTCAATATCAGCCCCTCTTACTCGACACAATCATACAAGTTTCAACCGCTTTTGCCAAATTTTGATGGAGAGAGCCGCTGCATTTCCGTACTAGTCTTGACTTTAAGCTGATGCTTAAAGAACCAGATTATTTGGGAAGATTTGAAATTTTCGTCCTCATAGTATTCTGATGTGTCCTCTAAACCACGACTCTCATTAAGCCAGCAAATCAAAAGGACACAAATGTTCTTTTTCTTGCTAAGCAATGGCAGTATCACATTGCTACAGACAGAACTGGCCTCGTGGACGAAAAACTTTCCATGCTACATGCAAACCATAATTTCAATAAACTTGCCCAACGGGTCTATGACCCTGCAGTGAAAGAATGTGTGATCCAGATTCTCCACCGACTTATGACAGCGAACGCAGTTTGGAGATTTTTCCAAGCCCGCCAAACAAAGACCGACCCAAAGAGCCTTTTGAATCAGCAGCTAGGTAGGTGAGACCTCATCATTATTGATGCATTTCTACCCGGGTATCCAAGATCATATTGAGCGGGCCTCATGCTTCTTAGTCTTAAGATCGTTTATCAGATCATCTTGAGCGGACCCCCTAACTAATGCCCTACGTGACAATGCGTGGACGTCGGAGAGTCCATCCATCGCCCATAAGAGGTGTTTCAGTGCAATCTGACATTTACGATAGGTGCACTCGCCTCGAGGTAAACGACGGAGGCGCTTCTATACGGATTAGGGCACATTTCTCAGGATCTCTTCTTTCCAGAATTCGCCCTAATCATCCGATTGTTGACACATTCGATCTAGTAACGCGGTGTGTAGGCAACATCTCTCCGGAAGTACTTTTGGCGGCCTTGCCTAATCACAAGGAGAACAAGTGCCTTACTAATGGCATTAGGGAAGCTGAAGTGGAATTATGGAGAGTCGGTAAAAGAGAATCAGGTAGATGCGCAAAGCACACATACTTCCGCTCTTCACTTTAAGGAAAATTTCCTCCGGGACCACAGAAGAATAGCAACCATGGCCTTCTCCGGTACTTCCAATTCAATTCCAAGATAAGATAGGGACAGAAGCAGACGCCGAGTATCTTGACCGACCCGTCCGTCCAGAGGAAAGGCCCGGGACGAGAAACTCCCTCCCACGCACCCAACCGCAAGCAAACCGACAGATGATCTTGGTCCTTGTCACCGTCTCGTAACCTCTAGTTTCTTTGCTGAATTCGTCAATCTCGGCTCTACTCGACACAAGAACCGAAACGTCGACAGCATAGGCGAAGTAACTCACGAGATGGTCTCACTAAGTAGGGAAATTCCGCGTAGCACCGGATTCGTCTTTAACTTGTGAAGGAAAGGCTCCAACGCAAGAACATATAGTAAAAGCGAAAGTGTATAACCTTGACGAATGGAGCGAGACAATACGAAAGGTTCCGATCGAACACCAATCACTTCTACCAGCGCACCTGGAGGTGCATACAGAAGTCAGATCCAAGTGTCAAAGCACGTCCCGAAACCGGCCGCCGAAAGGAAAGCCTCCGAAAATCCATGGTCAACCCTATCAAAAGCCAGGATTGATCTAAATTGATCAGTGCGGCTTCACTGTAGACTTGATCGATGATCAAGCGTACTATATTAAGGTTATCCTAAATAGTCCTGCTCTTCACCGCACAATTCTTTCGGGGACAATCAGATTAGAGAGGACAGCCTGTAAACGGCTGACTAAGATCTTGCTTAAAATCTTTTACTCTTGTGTTAACATTGTTAAAAGCCGAAAGTTACCTATTCCATCCCCACTGTGCTTATCTTTGCGTAGCAACTTGATGAAACTCGTGGGGAAATGTTGAGGTATAGACTCCTGCTTCATCTAGTTGTGGTAAATCAGTGCCATCAAAGAAAAAAAGTCACGCGACTGCCTCAAGTACAGTTCGTAGGGTAGATTCCCAGATTTCCAACACTTTGACCATCGCACCCAGCCGCCTTGAAGCAGAGGAAGTCGGCTAAATAGGCGTTGAACTGAGCAATGCTCAAACCGGACTCCCTAGTGAATTAATCCTTAAAAGTCTCACATATGCCCGCATTTGTAGTCACGGTCCAATTATCCGGCAATGTGACGCACGCGACATTCCTCTTCACGCAATTCAATGGCCATATTGGTCACCTCGGTAAGCATTATTTTTTAACCTAACTACCAGAACTTGATCCTTCTTGATAAGCTAAGGCTACGTCCACACTATCACAGGATTTAATCGCCCGATAAACTTTTTCCTCACATGCTTTTGCACTGTTAATTTATCTAGATTAAGTCGATGACTATAATCAGCAGCAAACAACCTAATTTGGGATTTTAATTTATCCCACAACATATTACCAACCACAGACTCCGTCAATTTCCGCTGTGGCATTAGTAACAGATGGCCCTGGAAATTTTGTTCACTAAATAAGGATGCATTCAATTTCCAGTAGTCCTTAGGCTTATCTAAGTTTACACGAACCAGGACGAATCTATGATCCTAGTAAACTATACAATGGAAACTTAGACACCCTAGGAGCCCTCCATCGACTCTCAACTGTCGAGGTGGTGAGAATGCACCGCCGTAGCCGAGCCACTCCTGTTCGTCCAAGTCTGCACTTTTTCCCACGGTTGTTCCTTTCAATACTTATCGTCAAGAACAAATTTATTTATAAAGTCACGAAATGATTTCACATCTCGGTTGTCGATCTTGCTCCTATACGATCTATGTCAAGGTCAAGGACGGCATTCTAATCGGCGGATCGGGCCGTTTTGGACATCTCGTCGAGTAGTTGCTAAAAGTAATAGAACAAATAATTTAATATAATTTGCAAGCATTATTCCATTTATTATATATGTTATGATTATTATTATTATTGAAGGTATATATATATATATATATATATATATATATATATATATATATGTGTGTGTGTGTGTGTGTGTGTGTGTGTGTGTGTGTGTGTGTGTGTGTGTGTGTGTGTGTTGTGTGTGTGTGTAAAAACATATAGAAAATAAGAAAGAACTCGTTAGGTAAATAATCCAAAGTTCTTTACCATTTTTGTTATTATTTTTAAAAAAAACAGTGCTCGATACAAAAGTAGAGCCTAAATATAATTATTTATTTAAAAAATAAATAGGATTCCAACGCTACATAAGAGTTTTCATGTTTCAAAAAAAGAGCCGAAAACTTCAATATAATTATTTGAATTGAATTAAATTATCAAGCTCTGTTCCATCTTCAAGCGAAATTTTCTTGGAATAGTTATTTATTTGTAACTAATTCCTGAAATTTACGCGTGTTATAGGCATAGTCATTATTAAAATTACTATAGTAACGGCTGGACCAATCATTTAAAAAAAAGGGGTGCGTAAGGGTTAATAATTTGTATCAATATCACATTCAAAGAGGTCAAGTCAGGTAATGTTGGTGTCTAAATTCAAAAGCGGAAGATGACATCGTCTAGTCTGGTTAAGTATATATATATATATATATATATATATATATATATATATATATATATATATATATTTTTCTTTCAACTTTTTCCACTGTAACCGAGTTTATCTGTTTTAGAATTTTTTTTTTTTTGTATAACATGAAGAACATTTGTCTTTATTTTTACTTTCTCTTTTTGCTTATTCAAAATTATATTTATCAAATTTGCATTTTCTATTCGCGTTCATTTTTTATCAGTTGATAGTTTAGGTTTTCATGGAGAGAAAAAGGCAATAGAAATGATTTGATTGTATATTAAATAATGAAATAATCTCAGAGTAGTTTCTAAAAATCAAAAAACTGTTTAAAAAACTTTTCTGTATTTGTGTTTGTTTATTGATGTATTATGTCGTAATTTGTATTTTTTCTAAGGCTTTTGTTTAACGAATATATTATATATCTAAAAAGAACGATAATTTTTGTTGAGCTTCTAAAAGACGTACCTAATTTGTATATAATATGTACCTCCAACAGCATGATGAAAAAAGTTCCCAAGCTTAATAAAAAGAAAATTTTATGGTGAAAATGTTGATGTTTTTATTAATAGTAAAGAATAAATTATTTTAAAATTATTTTAATTTTTTTTACTTATTTCTAAAAACGTTCGAAATTTTTGTTAAAATTCTTTTTTTTTTTTTTTTTTTTTTTAGCCACGGTTAATGTAATAATTACGATGCGTGCTTTTGTGATTTT
The DNA here is from genome assembly GCA_903632075.3 of Acanthosepion pharaonis. NCBI lineage: Eukaryota > Metazoa > Mollusca > Cephalopoda > Sepiida > Sepiidae > Acanthosepion > Acanthosepion pharaonis. The sequence continues at coordinate 1,651,568 of CAHIKZ030004328.1, read as the reverse complement.
TTTAGGTGAAAAAATCATTTGGAAGTTACTGCAAAAATCAAATAATTGTCGGATTTTAATGAAATTTTCAGGATTTTTTCACAAATAAATTAAATTACATTTGATTTTTTTTTTTAGAAAATCTTGATATTTTCTTTTTACATATGTTATCCCCATCCACCTAATTTCTAGAAATTAAATTGCAATCTCAAAATTTGTTTTATTAGTTAAAAGCAGGACTCCTTGGAAAATGTAAATCATCAGTTACGTTTTAAATCCACTAATCATTTCCAGAGAATTCGTAAAATAAAAATGCTATAAACCTGTTACATAATTTAATTAGAGAAGCTTTTAATTTGGTGGAGTGGAGGTGCCTAGATATATTGTGTCGTAGTGGAGGTACCTGCGCGTCTTAAATAACCGGAATGCAATGAAGTTGGAATCTCTGTTTCCTGGTAGGGTCACCCATGGCAGTAAATTTTTAAGGAAGGTACCAGACATAACACGATCCGACACCCGGCGGGTATGTGGTCAAGACGAACAATGCTACGTTCTACGGCCGAGAACATGTCGGCTACCCGATGAACCTGTCATCATGAACCTCTTTATCAAGTCTGGTTTGTCGCAGCGGATGATGTCCGCGGAAGTGTGTGCGCCATGGAGTAGGGACCCATGGATTACATCAAAGAATTCGCAGGACCCATAAAAGGTGGGATAGACATAGAACGCCATCACCTTCACCTGGCTGGAAAAAGCTCCCTGCGGGTGCCCATTTTCTGCGATCGAACACAATCTTTTAATTAACTACTCTACCTTGACACTCGAAGCATTAGAACTTTAGATGTCTCATCGATATTCAAGACAAATAGAAGAGACGAAGAGAGTCAAAAGAAAAACCAGAGGATTCCATACCCTGAACCCTACCATGCCCAAACGGCAATACATTTTTAGTTTAAAAAAAAAAAAAAAAAATATATGCAGCGAAAAATTCTTTTCTTTTTTATTCGAAACTTGCAATGAAGTCATAACGTTTCTCTTTATACGAGAGAATGACGTCATAATGCTTTTGTTTATACGAGAGAATGACGTCATAATGCTTTTGTTTATATGAAAGAAATAAATCAGCTTCGTGTTTTTAACTCGTGCAGACATATATGATAAAAGTGTTAAGAAATAAGTTGAGAATCCTGTAGCAAATATTTTTTTTGCGTTAAGATTATTTTCTAAAGGAATTGGAGAATTCCAAACAGTCCCTTTGTGTTAAACACGCCGTTTGTTTATTTTCAACACACGACTGTGTTTGCTTACTTAAAGATCAATTTTACGAAAACCAGAGATAATCCCTAGTTTTCGACTTGATCATCGCAAAAGAAATAGCAGCTGGAAATTTCTGAACTACTATTTATTGAAACATAATTTCGGTTAACCAAACGAAATTAAATATAAGTGCATCAGGTTTTACTTCTGAAGACAAAATCAGATTCCAGAAGATACTAGAGAAACAGTTTTCGCTATAGAAGAAAAAACCAAACAGAGTATCTGGAAAATCCCAAGGAGATTAGCAACCAGGTTTCCGTGGTGATTGATATTCCTCCAAGTTTGCCACCTAATCCGGTCAAGGACGAAATGCAAGCCAGGAGCCCGGAAACTGTGATCGACATCGATCATCCAACTGTGATACATTTGAAAGAACAGGACCTTAATTACACTGAAAATTTCTATTCTACTGTCATAATGAAAGAGAGGGAAATCATTAAAAATGTTAAATTCATCACACAGAATGAATATGACGACGACGGTAATGATGATGATGATGATGAAGAAGAACAAGAAGAAGAAGTAGAAGAAGAAGAAGAAGACTTGTTCCCTGATCGCAGTGTACAGAGTCTTGATGAAAATCAAATCTGTTACACTCCAACTGGTGAAAAGTTTATAGTTCGTAAAGGTTTACGAATATTTTTAAAGCCTATCTCTGAAGTACGCGGAGAGTTATCTCCTCGGGAAATTTACATCACTGCCATATTTTTGCTTGTTATATTAGCAATTGCTTTTATAGCAAGTGAATTACTTTACAAGGAATTTGATAAAATTTCTTACATCCCATTCGGTGTAATTTCCTTGTCAGTTATTCATGGCGCCGCCGTATTTAATTTCAAGAACGACAGAAAAAAATTAACCCCTCAGGCATGAAAATTAGACGAACCAAAAGTATTCGTATAAGGAACAAAAAAAATCTTGAGAGGAAACGTAAAATTTAACCTCCACATTTTCGTGATAAAAACAACATATGATGAAAAACTCAATAAAATAAAAGATTTGAAATCAAAATGTTTTATGTTATTACTAAGAGGAAAGAACGTATTTTTATTAATTTTTGAATGTTTTCAAACCTTTCTATAATGTTTTAAATTTTGGTTAAAAATCCTGTTTTGTTTACGTCATCGATTGAGGTAATAATAACGATTCAGTTTTTTTTACTGCTTTTTCGGGCGAAAATTAGAAAATTCTTGCAAAAATTGTCGGATTTTAATGAAACTTACAGAACATTTTAAGAAAATGTTTGTATTTTTTTTTCTTTTTACATATGTTAACACAATTTACATAATTTCATGAAAGTTAACAAAAAAACTTTTTATCTAGGAATTTTTATTAGTTAAAAGCAGAACTTTAAAAAAAACAAAAAAAAAAACAGCTACATCTTTCACCGAAAATATGATCTGAATTGTTAAATAAAAAAATGAAATAAAATTATGACATTATTTAATTAGAAAAGCTTATAATTGCTTTGATACATAAGATTTATTAAGAACAATATTGGTATTTATTGCATTAAAAATACAATTATCGCACAAGGCCGAAAAGGGGGAAAGGTGTTGAGTTTGCTCTTCACTATCTATCTTCTACCTAGCTAAACCGTTTCACGACTCATTCAATCGTTACAGTTTGCGCATTCAACACAAAAACTCGACCGTCACCAATCAGTCCTACATACACCATAATACGGCATCCTCACAGGGCGCACCCCGAGATTTAAAATTTTAATGATAATGAATATTTCGTAGATAAAAATCTAATATTTGACAATGATGGGGGGGATGAGACCCAAAACAAACTAAATATCAAACAAGGCAAAATAAAGATAACTGATGTTAGTAGGACCCGTCCATCCCTAAAAAAGGAGAGGCCACTGTATTCTACCCATTGAACAAAATCAAGAGGCTCTCTCGCTAAGGGAGAGGGTAAAGAGAAAATATAGACGAGCATGGGGAATCAATAAAGCTGACTCAGTCGAGATGAAATCAAAGTCCGTCGCTCACTTTCTGAGCGACGGTTCGGTTCAACTCTCTGTCTACGGACGGAGAGGAACCCAAAGGAGGCTACGCCGAAGGGCGGAGTCTCCTTCGGGGAGGTAAAACCGGCCCTGAACCCGTTTATACGGGTTCAAATGGGCTATTTTTTGGCCGAGCCTAATGGCTCGGAAATGCCCACGTTAAAAAGGCCTTGTGCCACATGACGCCCTCGAGGGGGGGACGACTAAATATAGTCGAGATGAAATCAAAACAAACTGGGGAGGTTGGGAATCTCAATCTGGATCATAACCAAAGATGTAGCCGGGAGCAGGCCAGGAACAACACTTACTCACGGACCCGATGACAATGGTAGAATGCGTGCGAAACCGTTTCTTTCAGGCCAATGTTACATCATTCACAGTCTGGCAAATCCATCAAGCTCCATATGAAGGCCATGTCATTGAGAGGCAGCCCATTCTGAGCTAATCACCAGGTAAGCGAAAACCCAGTTACTGAGGTAATCTGCCACTGGCACCCAAGACCAAAAGGAGCGAAACTCCTCCTCCAACAAGACAAGCCGCTCACGTAGAGTATCCGTTGCGCCCACCTCCACTAGATAACGATAGAAGACCCTCCTAGTCTGAGAAAGGCCACTGGACCGGGGAATGACCTTCAAGGTGTATCGACACTCGCGAAGGAAACTCGATAGAACCCGCGGCTTACGACGGCGCCCATCCCACGAGATTGGTGGTAAGGCAAGGGAAGGCGTCCATTATAATCCCCGCCATAATCGAATCTCCTGTCAACGTGCGGCGTAGGAAAGCCAACCTCGAGGCGAGCTTGTGACACGCCAAGTGTGGCATTCCTAACCCCTAATGACACGAGGAACTACGGCCAAACGATAAAGGACAAGAGGAAAGACGTAAGTGATGCACTCCTCCGCCCTGCCCCTCACGGACAACCTCCATCGGCGCCAAGTCTCACCGGCCGCGTCGACCTTTACCCGTACTTCTGATCAGTTTTTCCCCAGCTGCAAAAAGGGGCGGCCTGCAGGACAGCAGCAAGTTTGCGATGGTCAACCTTATCAAAGGCTTTGGACTGATCTAAATTGATCAGCGCGGCTTGCTCGTCGTCTTTTACACCGTCTATGATCGTGCGGATCAGATGCAGGTTGTTCTGAATTGTTCGTCCCCTCACAGCGCAAGTCTGCTCAGGACCCAACAGAGACTCGGCAACTGGCTGCAAACGCGCCTGCATGATCTTGGTCTAAATCTTTAACTCTGTGTTTAGCAGAGTTATGGGCCTATAGTGACCTAAATTCCACCCAACACACTTGCCCTTTTTCTACCGCGACTTGCTTCTGCCGACCTTCTTCAATGCCGTGTCGACTTCCCTCTCCGTGCTCTCTCCCTTGCAGCTAGCCGCTTCAATCGGCAAAAGCCGAGTAAAGTCAGCCAAATAGCTACGAAACTCGTCATCCCGGAGACCAAGCTCCTTATTAAACCGGCTCTCGAAATGCCGCCGAAACGCCTCGTACATTTCGCCAGTGGCCCGAAAAGTATGCCCCTCCGGGGTTTAGACTTCATGAATGTAATGACCGGAACCCCGACGGATCTCTTCCTTGCCCAATTCTACACCCATGCTCACAGCTTCGGACGCCATCTTGCTTAACCTATTTATAATTACCTGGCCCATTTAGCGCTCGCTAGTCAAACGCTCCAGGGCCTCCTTAGCTAAGTCTATCGCTAGGGGATCCCACCCACCCAGCCACCGCCCGGAAAAAACTATCCTTAAGTGCCTTCACCTTTATCTAGGGCAAACCGTTTGCTAAACTCTGTGGTGAAGGACCCAATCCTACACTTAAGTTTTACCCACCATCCATTCCCGATAACCGCCCCCCACTAGCTCCCGCTGAACTAAGCTATTTAGCTGCTTCTGAAAGTTCTGCTTGTCCAGTAAAAACAGATTGAACTCCTAGTAACCAGCCATTCTAGGCCTATAATCTAACGCCACCCGGGCACAAACAAGTTTGTGGTCTGAATAGCCTACCGAGTGGAACGTGGGACAAACTAACAAGTCTACGTCGGCTCTTCTAACTAACATTCTATCCAAGTAGCTAACCACTTGGGTAGACGGCCATCTAAGGGCCCACATCCACATCCTCCCCCCGAGTGTGATCGACCCCGTATCTATCGACGAGACCAAATTAGTCGATCAGATCCACTAAGCTACGATCGCCCCTTCCCCCGCTAGCTCCCCGCCCCCTATCTAACTTGGGATCCAGGATTTCTTCCAGTCCTCCATTAAGACTAGGCGCTTTGAATCCAACAGGAACGGTCCCAACCGCCGTAGAAACGAGACCCTCTCCTCTCGGTGGTTGGGCGCATTAACCGCAACGACTCGGAATGAACCACTTTTCACGGTAATATCGGCCACGATCAACCGACCCTCGGCATCAACATGAAAAAGATCCAGCCTCGTATCCATGGTACGGCTAACCAGCAAAGAAAACCCCCTGGCCTGTCGGTCTCCATTCGCTGAATAGACGACAAAGTCGTTAAACTGCACTCAAGCATCGACGTTGCAAACAAAGTGGGTCTCTTGGATCTTGGCGACATCCACTTCAAGGGGTCACGGAGCAGGCGAGCAGCTTTACCCCGATCCCTCATCCCCTTCACATTCAGACTGGCTAACTTGATTGACATCTTTATGCCTGAAAAATAAAAAATGTAAGAAAAAACCTACTCACATACCGGGCGGAAATCTGCACTGGTAAGGACTCCGACGGATTGTCCCAGGCTCCCTTTGTCCATCTCCGACGTTATCCGTCCATCCAGGACAATCCCGCCGACGTCCATAGGGCAAGTTAATTTTGCTGATCTATATAAGTAGGGATGGATTGTCTAAGTTTTTTTAGGTATGGTGAATCTGTCGTCATCATTCTAATATTGGGGAAAGCGTCTTTAGCCTCGTAGAGATGGGTCCGCACCCTGAGGTAGATGCCAGTGTCTCTTACGCATGTGATTACCCCATGGGGGCATCAGGGAAATTGCTGGGGTCTTCTGACGATTTTCCATCGACCGTTTTCATTTTAAATAGAAGTCCTAACAAGGCCTTTTTTTTTCCTTTGACAGGTTCTTCTCTAGTTCCTTTCTGTCTACTTTACAAATAGACTCTGGGGACAGGGAAATGTTTCTTTTTCTTTTTACTGGCGGGATGGGGCGGGGAAGAGGTGCGGGGAAGTAGGATGGAGGTGGTTGAAGTGGAGGGGGATGGAGCTCGGGTAGTCAAAGTGGGAATGATCCTTGCTTTAGGCAAGATCATTTCGCAAACTTCCTTTGGCGACGTAGAAATGGATAGGGACCTGGTTTATTAAGAATAATATTATCTTAAAAAGAATTTGTTATTCAATTAATAATTAAATTTTACAAGAACTCTTTTCATTTTATAAAAATTTTAATTAAATAATTTATAATATTAAAAAATAGTTTAAATTTCTGCATTGTTTCAAGACGGTGTTTTGGTTAAGTGAAATATACATTTAAAAATCAAAAACTGAAAATTTGATAGCAGTCATTTGTGCCCAAATATTTTTAAGTAATTTAAAAAAATAATTTATAGACTCTCTCATTTTCTAACTATAGTAAACCATAAATGATTTTATATTATCCTTTAAAAGGTCACATGATTTAAGAGTCGTCTGCCGCTCTGCAATTCTTTCATTTTCATTATTCAGTTCTGTTTCATCATCAACGTCTTTGCCAATCATCCCCTTAAAAATTTTAAATTTTACGTTTTTTAATTACTATTTATCGAAAATATCTTCAATACAAGGGTAATCAAAGTCGGACTGGCAGTAAGTGTCGCGAAGTCACGTGACCCAATTTTAAACAGGGATCAAATAATAGAGAGAAGAGTGCACAAAACAACACTGTCCGCGTAATGTCCTCCTCAAAAAATAAAAAAATAGAGAAAAGTATGATGAGAAGGCAGACCTGAAAAAACAAAGAGCAGACCTGCGCATCCCACCATTTCCGGTAAAAGACTACAAAATCAGTGACTTCGAGAAGCCTCGCTTTGATAAGCGAGTATCTGTCAGCCACCCGACGTCCGACCCATAAGCGCAGGTAATTTCCCTTATTTTTCTACACATTCCTGAAAAACAAGGAAAAGAGAAAGAAAAAGAATTACAGAAAAAGAAGAGAAATCATAGGCGCACCTCAATCCACGAAAAGCGCATAATAATCCAACTGACACCATAATGATAAGCATGGTCGTAAAACAGATTGGGGACAAACGGGTCACCTAGAGGTAACAGTAGTTCGTTGAACCCTAATTTTTAACTCTACTTTAAAGTTCTACCAGAGCTGTTAGAAGTCAACTCTGTCTACCAAGTCGCCTTTTTCGCGGGGCGCTCAGGACAATACCACTTCTGCCTCTCCTGTGAAGACCTGTTTATTCCCATGCACCTGAAATGAAACCACTCAACAGAGAGTCTTTATCACAATCATGTGTTTATCTCCCTGAGGGGCGTTACCGACAGAACAGAGCCAAATAATATTCTCGTCTCCAGAAGAGGTGCTCGAGTAAACATCATTCCCAGGAGTCGCAGAAGAGTGAGGGAAAGGGGAATTAATTGCCGATTCACCTTCGACGTCGGGAGACAGAGGGAGTTCCAAAGTGTATAGATGTTTCAAGGAGTGGAGCTGCACAAGCCTGTCTCCCTGTTTGATGCGAGCTGACCTGACGACACGGTAATCTATTCTAAAGTTCCAGAACAGTTCCAAAACTGTTCCCAGGATCTGAACGGCACTTCAGAGCGTTCATGCAGAGGATTAGGAGATATAATAATAAGAAATAAGAAGAAAAGAATAGATGGCCGGGAAATCGCCTTTGGAACAGGTAGAGGCCGTGGGGATGTTTGTATCTTTATCCGTGGGGTGGGGACTTCTGTGGATAGAGGTTCCGCTGCTTGACATTTTAGTCTTGCCTGACATTCCCACTTTTCCTTCTCCCCAACCGCACAAGCGGTAGGCAAGGTCTTTTCGTGGAATGCGAGCTGCGAAATTGACACAACTGGGGTTTTACCTCACCGGTTCTGGTCGGTGACATGCCCATTACAAGCGAGGCAGAAAGAACAGACGCGACCAGAGAGAGATTTGGTTCGACGGCGGCTAGAATTCCAGAAGCCTTCTTCTCTGAGCAGGAAGATGAGAGGTGACCTGTCTCTTCGCACTTCCAACATGTTGGTCTACGGCCGGTCACAATGACCGGCATTTTCTGGCCCTCAAGATCCAGTTAGGGACGGAGCCGAAAGCGTCACGATCTAACATAAACTCGAAGCTCCTTCCCTCGTTCAGGTCGTCGGAGGAAGCACTGAGTATCTGCCGAAATTGAGTTAGATATGCTGCCAAGCGCTCCCCAACGATCTGGGGAGAACACTCCTCTACTGGCACTTGGTCCTACGCATTCCCTCATATTTAGTGCTTAAAATGAGATCTTTAGTGGTTAAATCAAGACTGGAGGCGTCCTCATATAATTGGCAGGCCTAGGCAATAGTATGGCCCACATAAAGTATTCCTTTTCTTTGATAATTCTTAATGACACAATTATTTTTCAGCCTTCTGTAACTCCATGGGATCTACCAAGAGCCTATCTTATTTGATAAAACGTTCGTAGCTCTTGGCTCTCTCGATGAACAGAAGTGGGGACTTCCAGCATGAGGGCGTATCCCCGGCTGCTACAGTGTGGTCTTTGTTTCTGTTGTTGTCTTTCGATTGGGTTGCAATATTTTCCTCCAAATATTGGCCTTATTCAGCCACCATACTTCTTTTCCAATTACTTCACTTTATATCATACAATAATCATTTAAAAGTGTCATTGTTGAATTATGTTTCTTTTTCATAATATTAAAAAAAAATGCCTGATAATTATGTACCGACCCAATATTATCAACAAATTTTTTATCCCATTCTAATTTCAACTCTGTTTCGCGTATTTACTTTCATGGAAACTTCCTAGAAAATAATTAATTTTCGAGGAAATTGTTAATTTGGAAATGTGAAAGCGATTTCAGATTCTAAATTATGATTCGTTCAGTTTTTAAAATTAATTCAACAAATCGAGATTTTATCCAATTCCCCCGTTGGCAACCACATCGCTTATTAAATTGAAAAAAAAAAAAAAAAAAAAAAACACTTGCTTATTAGGTTTTGAAAAAATTTCACCACTCTTACCGGCACTTTATCCAACTCCTGTTTATTTGCTTTCGTGAAGACTTCCTGGAAAAATATTTAATTCTAAGAAAAACATCATTTAGAAATGCGAAACTGATTTCTGATTTTAAAACTTCATTCAAATTATAATTCATTCAATTCTCAAAATTCATTCGAACCATAAGAAATCAAGATTTGATTTTTGTCGTATAATGAGCCGTCTTTCCTCGTCAGAAGTCATCAAGGTGGGTGGGAGAATTATTTTAACGGACAAGCTGCTTGACGAGTTTGAAACTTCCACATTATTCATACATTTTCACAGTCAGTTCATGTTTGTACACAACACACAAGGATCTGTTAAGAAAAGGAAGAAAAAAAATGAAGTACATTTGCAAGATTTATGTTTATTTACGGTAAAACATTTGAGAAGAAAAATCTTTTGTCTTGCATTAAACAATTTACTGTGTATTTACATTAGGTAACTCCGCATATTCGCTAACAATGAGCATGCCATGATGAAAAAATATCCCATATTTAATAAAAACAATGTTTTATCGTTAAAATCTTTGTTATGGCTAAGAGGGAAGACTAAATTATTTTTTGATATTTTTTAGAACGTTCGAAATTTTATTAATTTTTTTTTTGTGCGTCAGGGGTGCGGGGGCAAGATTAGTATAGAAAATTCTTATATCAATCAAATAATTGTTGGATTTCAATGAAACTTTCATATTCACAAATGAATTAAATTATTTTAGAAATCATTTAGAATTATTTCTTTTTAGAATCTTGATAAAAAATTTTTGCGTCTGTTCCCCCTCCCACGATTATTTAATTTTATGAAATTTCGAGAAGTTAATTTTTTTATCGGTTAATTTTTATATTAGTTATACGCAACAATCATTGGAGAATCAAAATAATAATTATTTTTTTCTTTATTTAATTCTTTGGAAAACTGTACACGCAGTAACGGAAAATTTACACTGAATTATAAAATAGAAAATGCAAAAAAACTAAGATAATATTTGATTAGAAAAGATTTTAATTGCTTTTAAAAATAAGATATATTATAGACACTATAATCATAAGAATACTTTTTTCGATGAATAAAGAATTTTTATAAAACCTACTTTCATTTTATAAAAAAAATGAATTAATAATTAATTTTCATTTGATAAAAAATAATTAATTAGAATAATTTATAAAATTTTAAATCTTTTAAAATTCTAAATTAATTTGAACCAGTTAGGGGATATTCTCATTCAGTAAAAACTACATTGATAAGCTTACTACAATATAGTAACCCCCAATGTTTCAAGAAGAAAATTTTGATTTTTTTTTTTTTTTTTTTTTTTTGTAAATACGGCAAATTCACGTCAGACACTACATTATTAGAAAATAAGAGCGATAGTAAATTTAAAGACAATGCACCTAATGTTCAATAAAATATTAAGTTATTGTTTATTTTTTTAAAGATTACTGGGTAGTTAAAAATTATATAAAAAGGAGCTTATCGTCTCAAATAATTTTTACAGATATATCCACCGTAGAGAAAAATTAAATAAACTTCCGGTTGTCAACCTTCAACACCTAAAATAAATACCTACCTCCTTGTTAAAAAACTGCATTTCTGTGATATTTTAAACTAAAAGAAATATTTGTTTAAAATCAAATTAATTAATCACTAAATCAGATATTATTTTCCAAAATAAGTTTCAGAAAATTTTATTTTTGAAAGATCTTTTTAATAAAGAGAATTACATTGTGCTGAGAGATGGTTAAAAATGGCGGTAAAATCAGCTATTTTTCGCGATTTCAAAACAAAAACACCTAACACCTTATTTAAATTTGTTTTAAAATACAAAAAGTAATTTGCTTATTGAAAATATTAAATTTAATATATTAGCTTGGAATTAAAACTAAAATAAAAGCTTCAAAATAGATATTTTATTTTTCATAATTAATTTTAAATATTAGTTACCACGTTTCTGTGGAGTTATCTACTGATCTTTCATTCAAATAAAATAAATTCTAGACTAATCCTACCCACCCTTCAAATATGTCAACCCCACCATTTACCAGATTTATTCGATTATTCAAAAACTTACATCCACACGTTTATTAAATTTTGAAAAATTCACCCCAGCCATTTATTCCAGTCATGCATTTTATGCAAATCCAAAGCGAATTCGTGGCTAAATTAAAGACTTTCTGTCTGAATATATACAGATATTTCACTAGTTTCGAAAGTTTGTTCTACACCAGCGGTCGGCAACTCCCGGCCCACATCCGGCCCACGAAGGATTTTGTTCGCCCCGCCAACTTAATCGCAGCTCAAATTAATTCAATTACAATACATTTTATTTCTTTTCCTTTCCAGAAATTTTTCAAGTCAGAAAAAAAACAAAACATTTTGAGTGCCGAAATTTAAATGAAAGCTAGATACTTAGTTATATTTTCATTGAGCACTTTAGAAAATATGTTTATTTAATTAGTCAAGAAACCATTAAAGAAAGTTTCTCCAGATTAAGGCAGCCTTCTGAACGGAGCGGTCTGGGATCTAGACCATTTATTATAGTACATTTGATATCATGGCCCTCGTCCGAGACACAGAATAGTTGTTTGACCCGCTCTCCAAAAGGTTGCCGATACCTGTTCTACACCACTTAACTTTTAGGAATTTGCTATATTGATAAAGGTTTTCCCAATATCCGAAATGGGGTAAAACGAAGGACCAATTACTATAAATTAATTTGGAAAATATATCAAATGTTCCGATAAAATTCTTATATGACTGCCTGTTTTGATATCCAAAGACAAGTGTCTAGTCTGCTTAATTTTGAAAGCTTGAAATACGACAGTATACGTCACGACTTAACATTTGTCTTACATCTAGTTGATTATAGGCACTCAAAACAGCCTACAAACCTGCGCTTTTAGGACGCAAGTCAAATTTTCTACAGTTATTACAACACTGTCGTTCGTAGCGAAAATCTAACGCAAGGTTATTTTACGATTTTCTAATGCTTAAACATTTTCCTCCATGTAATTTATGTTTCCAAGAAACACTCTAATTTCGATTATAATGTTTTGTTTTTGTTTTCTTTTACAATGATGTTTATTCTCTACAAGGCCCAAGAGCCACTCGAAGTAGAGGGTTACAGAGTAGCACTGTTTATGGGAATTTATGAGGAAGATAGCGGTTAACTCTAGACGAACAAGCTAAGATTTTTGCGAAGCATCTTCTTGAGAGTCGGTTCCACATAGCAGCGGTCCGTGAGAATAAGCCGCTGAAGTGGAACTTACACCTCACCAACGGAATACGAAGGGAATAAAGGTGGTTTCCAACAGTGTGAGTGGCATTACGTGCCTTAGATGTGAAGATTAGAATTGGCGGAACTAAGGAATGCAGAATTGATGAAAAAAAAACAGAATTTATTTTATTTCATAGGAGATAATTCAGTATTTTGTACGTGGAATATGTTTTGAAGGCGGAAATGAAAGATATCCTAAAAATATATCAATAAGAAACTGTATGAATGTTTTAACACACTCTTTTCAATATTGTTTTGTTCTTTTTTTTAATACACGCTATTCTGTTCTTCTTATTGTACAAAACAGCGGGACAATCTATGATGTCTCTAATTTTTTTCTATCCTGTTTTCTAATTGCCACTGAGCCATTTCTATGAATTTATGATTTGTCAACTCCAATATAGGAGAGTACATGTTAAGGGAGAGCAATACAGCAAGGAGAGTATATATTTAAGGCGAGCAATACAGCAAGGAGAGTATATATTTAGGGAGAGCAATACAGCAAGCATAAATAAGTGAAATCGACAGCAATGTATAAGGAAAATGAAATATTTACTTTGCTGTGACGTGACTATCATCAACAAATATGTGACGGATTGACATCTGAACTCTTTCTCTAAGAATAAAATAAAAAAGCGATAGAAAAAAATGACCTTTTGCCCAGTAAACGAGTAAAATACGTAAGAGGATATGCACAAAGCAGACCTCACGCCAAGTGAAATGCTGGCCATCTCTGCAGAAAATCATCGACCCAACTGTGAAAATGATGTGAAGTAAGTTCAATGCAAACATTCTTATACACCAAACAAATGTAAAGGCTGATTTTCCCATTGAAAATATTCAGGTAACGGGCCTGACCCTGTGGTGATAGAGAATCAAATAAATAACACGAATACCAAAATTTCACTATCCCTAAAAATAGACAGATAATAAAAATCGCCAGGTAAACAAAGCCATAGGTTGACCTAAGAATCAGAATTTTTCACAAACAAGATGTAAGAAAAATAAACAAATAATAACAAGGCGACAAACACTTCACCATTTCTAAAAGTAGATAGTTTGACCAACCAATGAAAAAGCTTTCGCAACCTGGATATAAGGCAGTGAATCAATGAGAAGCGAGCGGTCTTTTCAAAGTGGATCTATTAAAAATCAACTCAAATCAGAGTCGTTTGATAAAATCTGTTCATTATCTGATGCGGCGGTAATTGTAATATATCCAAAGACAAAATGCTACATTTACATAATCAGCTGACGGATATACCATCCTTGCTCCATTGAAAACTAACATGCATTCATTCACCACGTGGTCAAGCAGCGGCTACTACATTTGGACACACACACACACACACACACACACACACACACACACACACACACACACACACGCAAGACTCTATCTCTCTCTAGCTCTCTCCCTCTCTCTCTCTCCACTCGAATCTTTAACTTTTAGGTTATTTTTCTGTATTATTATATTGTATATATAAAGATTTATTTTCTATTTATCAGCACTGGATTTACTTTTAATCATTGCACACGTCCAACATACATCCAAATCAAATATATCTTATATATAGAATTAACGGACGTTGTCAGAAGAAAACATCCTATCACATATAGCCCAAAACGAGATGAGAGTGGTAGTGGGGATATAAGTTCCCTTGAAAGATGAAAAATTTGACATTGTACGAATGTGCAACTGACTTTTGTAGAAGTGGATATTAGGTGAACACTTTATATATTAAGATGCGAAGAAAAAAGTATACGGATATATGATCTATGAAGATTCTCTCAGAGATTCTTCATAAAAGATATATTCCTATATTTTCAGATATTTAGACAACAGACTTCTTAAAAGCACTCGGTTCGATATTTTCCAGAAAGTGCAAATGATTCACTCGGATCCCAGTAAAGAAGAAACTTAAAATTCGTTCCGGGTCAGACAGCTTTGTTTTAATTTATTGCATATCAATTTTTTCCAAGTTATTTAATTCCAAAATTTGTCGTTTTGATAATCAAAACATTTGGTTTGTTATGAACATCAAATAGGTAAACATTGATTTGGTTTGCGTGAAAGAGATAAAAGATGGATGCATATACGTTTAGTTTGCATGAGAGTCAATAAGATAGACATGAGATTGATTTGCACGAGCTTAGAAAAAAATAAACATAAGAATAGTAAAGATGTCCACTTTTGCAGATAGGGTATTACCTCATAACACGGAGATACAATTGGAATTGGCGTATTCTTGACCCCAACCAATAAGGCGAAAATCACATTGGAAACAAGAAACATAAGTTACAGTAGGTGACTCTGACCCTAACAAATTAATAGTAACATTAACCTATGCTACAGGAATTTTGAACAACATCGAAATATATGTGAATGATTTCTGCAAAACGCAACTTGGAAATATGGAAGGAAATTTGATGCTGTGGTTGCAAATTATGAGGATGCTTTTTCTTTTTTTTCTTTTTCTTTCTTTATTTTTTTTAGCAGGGCGGGAGTCAGCAGCGAAAGGTATAAAAAGGAAACGAAAAGAAAGGGTAAAAGAAACAAAATAAATTCTTGAATAAAGATCCGTGATGGGTCGAAACCAGATTTGATATTCGAGAACCCGTGTTGCGAATAAGTTTAATCTCGAACAGTAATGTTTCTTGAAGGCACTGATTATGAGTTCAAACTCCAGTGGGGGATCCACAAAACTTTACGTTGTTATCAATTCGATTCCATTAAAGTCTTTGACATGACACTTACCATACTTTGCTTCAAGCGTGATTCTTGGTAGGAATTTCAATTGCAGATCTTTTTCATTAATATAGCTTATATTACTTTATAGGAAATCATAAGAAAGGGTTTTTTATGTCACAGAAGTATAACGTCACGCTGCCAGAGCTCAATTATATAACTATTCAAAATATCAATGTTATAATGAATCAAATATGCAAAAAAATTGTTACAAAACTTCACCTTGGGCTTGAAATAATAATAATAATAATAATAATAATAATAATAATAAAATAATAATAATAATAATAATAATAATATAAAATTCGTCATGATAGAGTTGGCCAATATCTACACTAGAAAGTATGCAACTTTAATGGGAAGGAAACTAGGAGAAAATAGTATGAACATCACCCAGGCCCGGTTAAAGATGTAGGACCTGTGATATTTTTATGGTACGTTATAATACACACAGACAGAACAATCAAATCTAATCGCCCTGACATCGTGATTAGAGACCGCAAAGACAAAATGTGCCTCCTTATTGACATGGCAGTCACTGCAGACTGCAATGTATCTTTGAAGATCTTCAAAAAACTATCACAATAGAAGGATCTTGAAGTGAAAATTTAAAAATGTGGCACATAAGGACATCAATAATTTCAGTTATATTTAGAGCCGTCGAACTGATTGGAAATGGTTCCTATAAACTCAATGAAAGGATTCCTTATAGCCTATGTTTTAAAGAAATACAAAAAATTGTACTCACATGTACAGCATACACATTACGGAAAGTTTTATCTATGTAATAATGTATGTGATCTTCATTTTTTTTATTTATTTACAAAAATGATCAGTGGAAAATGCCATGGAGCTATTTCTGACTTTAGGTCTCTGATTGGGACCCAGAAAGAAATGTGTATACAACATAAATCAAAGGAAATAATAATAATAATAATAATAATAATAATAATAATAATAATAATAATCGTGACACCGGTAAGAGTTTGTCAATAAGTATTTGAAATATATACAAATCTAAAATTAACATATAATAAATAAGAAATGTAATTTTGCTGACTCCTTTGATCTGGTTACCATTTGGATTCAATCATAGACTTCGATAGGAAAGTAATCGAATTCCGTAAGGAGCGCCGATCGATAAGCGTTACGATTAAAGGAATTTCCGCTGGGAATTCTTATAAGTTTTCGGAAAAATGCACAAGAATTTCCCGACCCCAAGAGGAAAGGTTTTACTGTTATATGAGTAAATATAGAAACGGAAATTTATATAGACGTGTACGCACGCGCCTGTGTATGCTTTTAAATGTAAATATCAATTCTTTTAGATGTACCTGAAATTTTTATTCAAATTTTTTATCGAATTCTAAACTGTTCTTGTGTTCTTTAGCACTGTAAAATCTTTAACGCCGAAACTGAAGAATTGGCTTTAAATGCCAAGTTCAAAAGAAAGAAAAAGAAAAAAGTGAAGATGAAGATAGAAATATTATATTTTGTCAAGAAGAAAATTGAATCGGCCTACAATTATAAGAGTAAAAATGAATGAAAAATGAAATCAAGTAGTGAAAGAAGAAAAGTGCATTAAAAAGGAAAATAGATGTCCGTCGGGGGTGGGGAATAATGAAAATAAGGGAAGGTAAAGAAAGAAATAAAAAAAGAATAAAGAAAAACATTTTTTTAAGTTTTATATACCATACCTATGAATGCTAATGGGTATGTCCCAATCCTCATAAATACGTTGGACGTAAGTCAGGGTGTTTAATATGCTGTCTATGTAGTCCACCACTAGCAGTGGTTTACCTACTTCACGCCGCTGGCGAGTATTGTATTTTGTTGATGTTATAAAGGTTACCATTTCATTTCCAACCTTTATTTTGGTTATTCCTCATTCAGTAACCCTTCCTAGGTTACAACATCTATCTATCTATCTATCTATCTATCTATCTATCTATCTATCTATCTGTTGGACCGCCGGCGAGTTCCTCTCGGCAATTTTACCACTGACGGACGACTAGAAACCCACCGGTGGCTACCACCGTAGGTCCTCTGCCATCGTCGACCCGCCATCAGTAAGGATGGTGATTGTCGGACCAGAGGAATGTTATTTCTTGGCAAAAACCGCTGCGCACAAGCCATTTGTCACTGAGGCGCCCACACTCTGCACACCTTCCTTCAAGGCATATTTCCTGCATGTTATATATCTGAAAATGAAAGAAGAAAAGAAAAGAAAAGTTGCGGAGGTTTCTGAATTTCATATTCATAAAACAAGTCTCCCTTCAAAGCAATAAGATTTTCAGTTAAATTTCAGCCATTGGATACATTTTAAACTTTTTGATCTTATGAGATTACTTCGATCAAAAGAAATGATATATATATCATAGGTACTATGAACATTAATGGGTACGTACCAATCCTCATAAATACGTTGGGCACTGCTGTGAATGAGGTTAATATGCTGTGTAAGTAGTCTAACATTAGCAGTGGTTTACCTACTTCACGCCGCTGGCGAGTATTGTATTTTGTTGATGTTATAAAGATTACCATTTCATTTCCAACCTCCGTTTTGTTTATTGCTCATTCAGTTACCTTTTCTAGGTTACAACAATCTTTTTCCCCGCTTATCCTCTTTTCTTCTTTCTCTTCTTTCTTTCATCTCTTCCTCTTTCTTTTCATTTGCCCTCTCACAATATTCTTCTGCCTTCTCATCTTTTCCCATACTTCTCTCTTTCCTACCGTGTTACTATCATTTTACTCCCCTCTTTCTCTTTCTCTCTCTCTCTCTGTTATCTACCGTACCTATGAACACTAATAGGTATGTCCCAATCCTCATTGGACGTAGTAAAGTTGGCGTAATATACAGTCTACGTAGTCTACCACTAGCTGTGGTTTACCTATTTCACGTCGCTGGCGAGTAATGTATTTTGTTGATATTATGAAGATTACCATTTCTTTCCCAACCTCCGTTTTGGTTCTTCCTCATTCGGCTTCCCTTTTTAAGGTTACAACATTAAGAGAGAAAAGAATGAAATGAATAACGGAAACGAATGAATGAAAGAAATTAATACAGAAAGTGAATGAAAGGGTAGAATGAATAAGGAAAGATTAAGGAAAGTGAATGAAAGGAAAAAATGTATAAGGAAAGGGAATGAAAGAAATAAATAAAGAAAAGGCAAAGAAAGAAAGGAATGAATAAAAATCAATGAAAGAAATGAATAAAGAAAAAGAATGAATAAGAAAAGAATAAAGAAATAAAATTTGATAAGTAAGGAAGGAAAAGAATTTGTAAAAGAAAGAAGGAATGAAAGAAATGCACAAGAACAAGGAATAGAAAAAAGTAATGAATAAGGAAAGGGAATGAAAGAATTGAATGAGGAAAATAAATTTAAGAAATGAATGAATGAAAAAAAGGAAGAAAGAATATGAAATGAGTTAAGATACGAGGAATTAACAAAGGAAACGGAATGAAACAAATAATATTATAAGAGATTGAAAGATAGCATGAATAAAAATGAAAGAAAAAGTTGCAGAAAAATTTTTTTAAAAAAATCAAATATTCTGATTGAATTAAGGAATCAAAAAAAATGGAATGAAACGATGGAAATTAGAAACTTAAAAAAATAAAACGAAAGAGAATGAAATCAAATGACCAAAATAGAAAAATCAATAAAAGAATTAACGAACGAAAAAATCAAATGAAAGACGGTGGAAAGAAGAAGAAAATTTTATCAAAGAGAAAAATCTAAAAGGAAAATTATGAGGTTGCCTTTTCAGAAAATATTTTATTCGCATAAATTCGTAACATCATTATTCCATGACTCTCCTTTTCCTTGTATTAATTTATAACACCATTCAGCGAAATTCTGTATTCCATCATAAACAAACGTGTTCGAATCGCTAAATGGTTCTTGAGACGCTGGTCAGAAAAGAACAGTTTCATGGAGTAAGAAAAGTCAGAGTCTACGAAGAATATGCTATATATGTGTAAACTCTTCAACCCAGTGAAATGCTAATTAACTACATTTCATTTCAAGATCGTTGTAGCAAGAAAAAAAAAAACTCCTGTTGATTTACTCCAAACTACTGTCTTTGTTTCCTTAATGCGTCAGACAACTCATCAACTGCTCATTGTAGTGTCTTCATGTAACAGTTTGTTTAGGCTTTAAGAATTCGGAATAATTATTTTATATTGGTTCCACAGAACATAAATAAGATACATTCTCCTAATAGATTCAATTCCTAAGAAATCATGACAATTCCCAGATAACAAAGAAACTGAATCTTTGTCCTGAAAAGACATGGTATTTAGAAATATCCCCCGATACGAATGTGGATAAAAAGAAATGCAACAAACTGTAAAACCCGGCTTTTAGTAGACTGCACAGAATGTTATTGGTCCCGCATTGTCATCTCGGCCTCACCGCTGTAACGTATCTTGCCTGTGTATTTTCTATAAATACTTTCATGGTAATTGTTCTGATGAACTTTCCTCTGTAGTACAAGGACTTTATGTATTTAAGCGCAGTACTAGATAGACAAAATAGTCTTATCAATTTACAGTTGAAGTGGCTAGATGCAGCCGTAAATTCTATGTTAACAGTTTCTTCTCTCGTGTTTCTCGCTTGTGGAACTCTCTTCTGGCTTCTGGTTTTCCAGCCAACTTTGATCTTCAAGAATTTTAATGTAATGTCAATCGTTTACTACTGTCTCATTGATTCCTGTTCTTTTATTTTTCTCGCTACTTTTTGTTTTTCTTATTCTTTCACACTCAATAGCCCCCTTGTGTCTTAGTGGCTTCCCTCTCTTTCATGGGTTGAAATGATGAAAAATATCTGGAGATTCGACTTCAAGAATGATATAAAAGCAAGAGTCTAAAAGCTATTATGCTAATCTTATTTTTTTAAATGGATAATGTTATTAAGACGCAAGCGGTCACGGAGAGTCAAAGAAAATGATAAAACTTTAGTAAGGAAAAAGGACAATAAAAGACAGGAAGACAGAAAATGGCGATTGCCGTTGCATTTAATTTTTTGAAGACAGAAAAGAATTTCCAAGGCGAGATGTTTTCAAATAGAACTAATTGTTAAACGTTGCTTTGTTCAATTGAAATGAATAGATGTAACCGTAATTTTTTTGTTAATAGTTCCTTCTTTCTCATTTCTTGCTTGTGGAACTCTCTTCCTCTTTATAACTTCCCAGTTAGCTTTGATCTTCAAATATTTAAATGTAATGCCAATCGTTAACGATTGGCATTACATTTAAATTGGCATTAAAATTGGCATTACATTTAAATTGGCATTACATTTAAATTGGCATTACATTTAAATTGGCATTACATTTACAATTACTATAAATAAAGAAGACGGGAGTTAACTCCCGTCTTCTTTATTTATAGTCTTTTATTGTACTCTCCGTCTTTTTTTCTGATATTCTCTCAGACTCAGTAACTCCTTGTGTCTTAATAGCTTTATTGGCATTTGGGGATTGAAATGGTAAAAAAAAAATCCAATAGTAAAGTGATAAACTTAGTTGCCATTTAGTAATACGTTTAAATTCATGCGATCGAGGTAGCGAAGAGAAAAGCTCACTAGACCAGGAAATCATTTATAAAAAAAAAAAAAACCCAGAGAGAAACCATGCTGGGAAAGTGGATGGAGTCGAGATGGACCGATAAGATTATAAACCCCTTTGTAGATTGTCAAGAATCTCTAAATTCATAGTAAAAGGTGTGGTAGTAATATTTAGTGCATGGACAAATGGTAGACTTATAAATGTGTCAGGCGAGAGATATTTTCTGGCACGATACCGTGGACCAAATCTCCTAGAAGCGGAGCTCGCAATTGACTCAATATAATCATAATCATAATCTTCATGCCTGTGGAAAACGTTAGTCCAACAAGACTTAATGGTGTGCACTCCTGGAGGTTAGCATCAGCCATGCTAATGAAAGGCAAAATGCTTCTCTAGGATGATTAAAGACAGCCGTTACGTTTCGGAGGTTTTAAAATTTACAAGTCTTATCTTGCCCCAGTTAGCAACTGATATAGGTTCTTATTTGAGTTCAATTGCTATCTTTTAATTATCTGAGAAACCTGTTGCAAGGAATGATTTGTTAAATGTAACGCCTCCAAAATGAAACTGTTCTCTATTAAGCGCGTCTGATAGAAGACTTTCTGTCATCTGTCATCATGACTGATGATAACCTCCAGGAAAGTGGTTCACTGCGCCTTCTCGGGCTAATGTTTTCAGCTGATATGAAGAGGAAACACTATGAATGTCGGTTCACTATATTGTGAAAGACAATTTTCCTCAACAGAATCTATCTTATATATTTATAAGTCTACTATTTGTCCTTGCTTTGAACAATCTGTCACATCTGGTCTCGCGCTCCTTCTATCTATTTAGATATTCTTGATGAAAATCCAAGGAAAATTTTGCAATGTAAATTGGACCTAACCTGACATCTTGGCTTCAGTCCCTTTCCCACTGCCGTAAGGTACTTCCCTGTGTTTTTTCTATAAATGCTTTCATGATAATAGTTCTGATGAATTTTTCTCTATGGTCTCTAGACTTTATAAATTTAAGCGCAGTACTAGATTGGCACCAAGGTCTCATCATTTTACAGTTGAAATAGCTAGATGTAATCGTTAGTTCAATGCTAACAGTTACTTAATAGTAGTTTTTCTCATATCCTCTCACACTCCTAGTGGCTTTATTGCCTTGCTTTGTGTGAAATGATTAAAAAAACAAGTTTTACTTTATCGAACTTGGGTCACACATCATATCAGCTGCATCTATATTCCCCTCGAAGTCTTCCATCTGTGTTATTGGAACACCATTTTAAATATAGAGTAGAATGACTTCATTAAACACACAGAAGACCTCACTGTAGCCAGAGACACAGACATTAAAATTATATTTCAAACTACTTACTTTAACTCCTTCAAATAAAGGGTCTGTCTGTATACTCATACTCTTCGGTTCCTGTTACCTGCTTCATTCATATCACACATAGTTGACACAATTTTACGAGTAACTACCTTGAGTAGCTCTCGTGTCTTGTATTATATAAAGGTTAGTTTAAAAAAAAAACTTATCTGCGATGGGGAGATCATTTGTCAGGGATAGAAGACGATAATCGTCGCAAATTTCGCCCTATTCAGCGAACTGTTACCTACAAAGCACAACATCACAGATGAAAATATACAAATATCCTTTAAAAAAAGACCTTCAAATTCTATGGAATCAAGTAGAGGCTGTGACAGGGAAACATGGTGACATTTGGTGGGAAACGTATGGATTTTTTTTTTTTCGTATTTTTTAATTGTATGGTATCAATATGATTCTATTTAATTCTTATAAACATTTTGTCCCATTTTGTTATAGTCATTCTTTAAAAATAACTACAGAACTTTTATCACTGCCCGGCGAATTATTCTTTTTTCTATACTATGGCCACTTCCATTCTTGATAGACAAACAGCTACGCTTCCAACATAAACATAATCTAACGTATCAACATTGATTTACACAAGAGAACGTAAACACTTTTAGCACACTTATACAAATAAAAAAAATCTATTTAAAATTTCGATCGTCAAAGGACTGATAATATTTCATGCATTAATTAGTTGTTTCCTAACTATACTCCTGCATTTTTTAACATTTAAAAATATAACCGAATTCGTTAAATGTTTAGAAGTGTTTCATTTTCGTTTTTAAACAAATAATCCTCTATACCAGTGTTTCTCACTCATTTTAAGCAACGGTACACCTAGGAACAAATGAAAATATCGCTGTAGTGTACACTTGAAAAAGTGTATATATTTAAATGTTAGGAAATAAAGCCATAGATGTTAAAAATACACGCACACATATGAAATTTATTGCAATGTTTCTATTTAAATATTTGTGTGAAAACTGTGCCTAGTGTCTTTTTCGAGATTTCATCAATGTTTGGTCGAATGTGCGATAAGCAGGCCTACACTTCTTCAGTTGAACGTAGTCTTTCTCGCTTCTTATTTTTGATGTTATTTACGGTTGTGAAGCCTAATTCACAAAAATAAATAGAATAAAACTGATAAAGCCTTTTTAGCTAATATGGGATATTGCTTTTGTATGGGGTACCGTCGTATGTTTTATTTTGAGCCCTTAAAAATACTTTTTAAAAATGAATATTAAGATAAAGTATTTAACATAATCGAAGAATACTGAAAAGAATTACTTAAAAAGAAATATTTATTCATTTATTTAAATAATACTTCCGCTCACACACACAAACATATATATATATATATATATATGTGTGTGTGGGGGGGTGAGTGTCTGTGTGCGCGCGTGTGTATGTATGCCGTGAGAATATTTCGCGGCACACTTAAGAGGATCGTGCGGCTCACTAGTCAGTCAGTTATGTGCCATACGTGATACACGCTTTCGATACATGACTGACGAGGCAGATTTTTTCCCGCAGTAGATTGTCATTTTTTTTTGCGGTAGACCAGTTGCCATCCAAGGCTATAGAACCCGGTCTGTCTTGCTATTTATCCATAGCTGGGGGGAAGAAGACGATGATTCATACCTTTCCCAAGTGTATTAGCACGTAAGTGGGCGTAAAAGACCGTTCTTATAAAAAACATGTTTTTTTAGAAAACAGCCGAATAAAAATGTTAGCTTTCTCTAGTTCTCAGACATTCTCTTGAAACTGCTTAAAAAATGTTGCATCTTCGTGATCCTTGCTAGTCATCTAGATCCAGCAACAGACGTGAAAATCTCTCCTAAATCTTATTTCGCGAGACCACGCCCTCGTAATATAAATGTACACAGAAAATGTTATTAATAGTTCAATTGAGTAGAACAGAAATGGCAACGGCCCACTTTCTTTCTTGACAACAGATTTAAAGTCGTCACTTATCTCAATAGAATAACGGTCTGATTTACACGCAGAAGAGAAAAAAAAGAGACACTCAAGACAGAATGTTTCAACTAATTAGAAGCCCTTCGGCTATAAAGAGAATTTGTGCACGGATTTTTTGGTCGGGTTAAAAATAAGAGCACAAGATAAGCGGACTAACAAGAAAAACAGTCTTTTTGCCGGATCATAGGTTTAACCAAACGCTGTACGTGTGTACGTGCGTGCGTGTGTGTGCGTGCGGCTGACATAGTGATTTATTACTCCCGTTGGCCTGGGCATGCGCATTGGCGCCAGTAGGCTGTTTCCAAATCCGAAAGTATTGCAAGCGTTCATTTCACTGTTTCTTAATTAAGATAATTTAGAAGGTCTTCCAGCTGACAATGATAAGGTGATTCAACCTTAATGGTATCACACGGCTTGTCCTATCGACGGCCTCCCCAAATACCAAATGTGCTCAAAAGAATTATTACGGTTTGTGAGTTTCTTGTTACGTGGATCAAGGTCAGCAGAGGTCAGTGTTAATGGCAAAGGTTAGTGATGCGCGTAAAATCTCGTTGTCGACGGCCATATTTGCGATATGGCTGAATGCCAAAACCCTCCCACTCCAATGATCAGTATCAAAATAAGCTGATGACACTGCTATCAGTTTGATAGCTGTTTAATTAATAAATGACAGTTGCGCATGCTTGTTCTTATCTGAAGCTATAAAAAGACACAAATATTTTAAGAATTCTATATACACACTATTTTAAATGAAATAATTGAGTTCTCCCTGAAGAACGTTATCACTTGTTTATTATGCATAATAATAACAATTTAAGCAATAAATAATTAACAATTTGTTTCTGCTGTAAAATGTTAGTAATTAATTTATATTATACATATAATATCCCATTCTTTCAGTGAAGATTACATTAATTGCTAACCATTGTAAGTAAGCTATAGTAAATTATTAACAATGTATTAACACTATAAATATAATCAGGACTGGAGTGCATTACCGCCGAGCCTCTCGAGCGGTGTTTCCCAAGCGTGATTGGGGGCCCCTGTGACCTTGCTATCTTATCAACATTTGCTTTTCTCTAACTACATTTTTATACGTAACAAATTAAACTAAGCACAACTGACTATTAAAGGATGAAACATATTCGCGGATATTAATTTCATTATGGGATATGTTTTTTTAGTCCAAATCCGTGAATTTGTCTCGAAAAACATTATATAAAATTCAGTAATTTTTACTCATAATATTGAATGTGTTTGTTAAATTATTCAACTTTTGAAAAAAAAAAAAAAAAATCAAGCTGATGTTAAAAATTGCCCCAAAATATTGTTGATTTATTTAAGATGGAATGATCTGTTATGACGTGTCTCTAATTTGTATTTAGATACATTGGATTTATTTTCAGTTTTTCTAGTTGAATTTTGTATTTTTATTTTTAAACGTTTCACCCCGAGCAACTAATTCCTGACTAATATAAAAAATCTATCATTATTTTCAAAGTGTCTGTAAAATTACTTACACTGCAATTCTATAATAAATTATTTGCATTATTTCCTATGATAAATTACTTACAATGTTTCTATAATAAAATTATTGGCAATGAATTTACGCTGTACATATAACAGCCCTATAGTCTTAGTAATGTTTACATTTATTCCTCCCCACGTGAATCACTTTTACGCTGATGTCGGATCTTTTGTTAAATTCACCCCAAATAATGTAAAGTTACTTATCGCAAATATTAATTCACCCAAAGAAATTATAAATTTTAAATCAAAGTTTGATTTTTTTATTAAATTGTTGGCACTCTTTTGAAATTATAAATTTTAAATCAAAGTTTGATTTTTTATTAAATTGTTGGCACTCTTTTGAAATTATAAATTTTAAATCAAAGTTTGAAAATTGTTGGCACTAAATTTAAATTTTAAATCAAAGTTTGATTTTTTATTAAATTGTTGGCACTCTTTTTTGAAATTATAAATTTTAAATCAAAGTTTGATTTTTTTATTAAATTGTTGGCACTCTTTTGAAATTATAAATTTTAAATCAAAGTTTGTTTATTCTGTCTCGCCACAACCTTCAGAATGAAAAAAATTACCAAAAATCAGTAAATTATTGACATTTCTGATGATATTCGAGGTCCATACAAGGATTTTTTTTATAATTAAAAAAAAAAAAAAAGAAAAGAAAAAAATCTGTTTTTGGCTTGTTCCTGGGGACGAGCACGAATGGGGACTCCACATTTCGAAATAGCACACTGAGTCGTCCACATTTGGGGTAATCGCAAAGGTCAACCCAACCGGAGTGTAATAGAACGGCCTCTCTCCGGAAGAATTTGGTGTGAATTTTAGTAAATATCAATTCTTTTTTTTTATTTTTTTTATTTTGGGTGGAATTAAAGTTTTGGGGTGAATTAACAGAAAATATCCCTGATCTTCAATGTATTTCTATCATAATACTTAAAAAATAATATAATAGCCAAAACCTTTCAGCGAAGCTTGAATTAATACCTAATCACAAAACTCCTTTCAAACAATTATCATATTTCGTGTCTTGCTTTTAATTTGCAGCGTAAAAATGAGATACTAAAACGAATTTAGAGCCAAATGTGTCAAATCTGTTTATTAATTAAATTCAACTTATTATGAAGATGTATTTACAGCCCTGGGAACGAGTTTTACCTCCATACATCGAGCGAAGTTTATTAAGAATTTTTCTGTAAGGAGAGGGACAAAAATATACTGTTTGTAAGGTCGATTCACACCTCTGAAGTTAATATTTTGCATATATTTTCAAGTAAATCGGAAATTAATATAAAATGATCAACTTTGGCTATTAATGGTATCTTCAATATATCTGTTCAGACAGTAAATGTATGGGCGAAAATTCTCCGTGTTTTAGTTTCTGAAAGTTTCCTTTTTATGGACCGTGTCTCTTCAAGATATGGCTCTCGACAACTTCCTATTTTTGCAGCTCTTAGCAATGTTTGTCTTTTAATAATATTCCTGTTCTGCCATCCATTTACACAAGTTTGTCAAGTCTCCGTCTGTCCTTCAAGCCTTTAATACGTGCTGTAAGTGTCACATTCTCCAAACCCTCTTTTCTCATTATATGTCCCAAAAATTTCAGCTATCCCTTTCTGATTCTCATAATGAGTATTCATTTTCCTTAAAACTTCCCCATTGATCATATGATCTGTCCATATTATTGTCGGATTCCTTCTCTGGAAGGGCATCTCTGTTGTCTTATCCCTTCTCTTCATCTGTGACTAAACTGTCCAGTATTCACTACCAAAAAGAAGAATCGATATTATATAAAAAATCAACGGGGCTTTATTTCTTTCTAACGAAAATTTCCCGTTTCTTAATACTTTGCTGAGCTTTTGGAAGGTATATTTTGATATTCCACTGCGCTTTCGGATTTTGGTGCCCCATTTCGAGTCGCCAGTGTTCATCAAACGGGCCTCCACAACACATTTGTTTCGTGTAGAATCATTATTTATATAATGTATGGTCGAATGGTTAGAACCCTAGCATTCCGACTATGAGACTCAGTTTTGAATCTCCCATAGTCGGTTTGATATTTTAATAATATCGGCCTGGGGAGATAATCCCAGTTCGCGGCCCCGTTGCGAAGTGGCTAAAAACTAAACCCCGGGTTAATCCAAGCCACGTGAAGTAAATTGGGTGGACGGCACTGTTCGGAAGCCGTCAAATGTTTCGCTCGCATGAAGTCTAAAGTCATCATGACCGAGGCTTTTAACGTACTGTGCTTTTTCAAACTGTTAATCACGCCAGATTATGCGCTCTTTCCCAATCCAATCAGCATATTTGCAGCATAAACCGCATGTTGGCATCGTTGCTGTTGAAGGAATATGAATGTGCCTGAGCATCCGTCTACAGTAGGAATTATCAAGAAGAGGTTCATATTCTGATATAAGTGACCAGCCATACAAAGATAAATCGAGATATCACAGAAAGTATTTAATAATTTAAAAAATATGTTAAGACTTTTATTCCTATATTTCATAACGTAGCTTATAACAGATCTTCCTTTTCGTTTCATATGCGTGAAATTTTGACATCCTGACAAGCAGTTTTTATGTGGAAGATTATACAGGAGGTCCATAAAGACTCTTTACAATTTAAAAAAAAAATTATTACAAAAGCAAATGTACAGACAAATATGTGGAAACTGTTACAAAATGAGGATTATATATTGAAATTTGTTACACTAATTTAATACACGACTATATGGGGATTATTAATTGCAGGGTAATTTTGAATACTTATCTATTTCTCTTGTCTTTTCTTTTTGTCTTTTCCATAGGTAATATCGGCAATTTCTGTACGTTTTCTCTTTATTTTATTTTCTGTTAAAATCAATCTTCTTATGGTTATTATCTACATAAACATTGCATTGTTATTATCATTAACTTAACCTAGTTTTAGACATCAAATTAATTAATATTTATAACTCCCTAGTAGTAAGATTAGCCTCGAAATATATATTTCATATTATTTTACTTTAATTTTATTTTTATTTTTACTTTTATTTCGATCTTAATTTTATTTTATTTTTAATTTTATTTTTATTATTTATTCGTTATTTTACTCTAGCCTCTTTAATAAGCCTTTATACTTACACTATTTACATTATTCGGACTATTTTCTTCATCTTTGCTGCCATATTTATCACAACTTATCGGCTGTTGTACGCTCCGGCCTTCTTCAGGTGGTTGGAATGTCGAACTGAACCCTTTATTTCGCTCACTGGGGTAGACTGTTCTAGTTCCATGTGCCATGTTTGATGGATGTCAGTTATCTACTGTTAATTCCACTCTGAAAGTTATCCACTGCCTTAACCAGGTATTGAACTCACACTTTTTGGGTCCTGTCACTGGATCTAACTAACGCCTTTATCCACTGCCTCAAGAACACATGGCACAATGAGAATGGTATTGTCAGTGGACAGGAATTATTGCAATTGATACTGACGTGATAGGTTTGTTTGTTTAGCGACAGATCAACTCTTATTTATTTAATGCCGAAATTTAATTTTCTTGGGAGGATTAGTAATTTCTTTTACAAAAAATTATTAACTGGTACTTTTTTTTTTTTCAAAAATGTATTGCTGGTAATTTTTTTTTACAGTGAAAATATATTACCATATTTTTATTATAAACATGTATTTTTATACTTTCATAGTGTTTTGACCACAGTTTAGGGGCTAACTATTTGCCCATAGCTGGGACCCTAATAGAGCTACCACCACGGGTCAGAGTGGACTGAGAATAACAATAATTTAGACGTGCTTCCACACTGCTCAAAACTTCCTGGGGAGAAGCCTTGTTGCTGGATGTCGCTAATCGTTATATATAAGCCGAGATATGATAGAACTAACATGTGTAAAATGGATATACATTACTGATGATTTAAAAAAAAAAACGCAATGAATATCAGGAAAACTGGGTTTGACTGTGGTCATGAATTACTGTAAATGTTACCGAAACAAGGCTATTATTTTAAAATATAAATGCATTGCTAATGATTTTCCTAGAGAAGCGTACGGAAAATCAGGTAGACTGCCAGTGGTCAGGAATTATATCAATTCTTCCTGACAGAATTTTTCTTTCTATGAATAAACATGTTTTTTAGTAATGTTTTATTCTGTTAGGGTTTCTGAAGTGCAAGAATCGGGAATTAAATATCAAGTAATGAAATATTTAATGCAAAATGGCAGGTAGCAACAATAATCAGATTTTACAAATTTCTGTGAAATTATATTGATGCCAATCATAAAGAAGAGAAGGAAAAACCCCAATGAACCTTACTGGAGATTTGAGCATTTAAAAAAAAAAAAAATAACGAAATATTCAGAGCAAGTGAAATATCCGTGCAAAGTTTTAACTCGCTATCCAGATGGATTCAACAAACCTAATGAAAGAAAACCTAAACTGTGACATATCAGGAAAATAAACGAAAAAAAAAAAATCTGAAAAATGATGAATTTCGTCACGGGAGAAAATGCATAACACTTCAATCTTGACGAGAAGAAGATAAATGCCAAGTTGAGATTATGCGAGAATAAATAAGAAATGAAGGGAGAATGAAAAAAAAAAAGAAAACGAAAGCGAAGAGAAAATGGCGGAAGAATAGCAAATGAAAAGAGAGAAAAATTAAGTAAAGAACGAGAAAGATTATTCGGATTGATGCCTGTAAATCTATCTTAAGATAATGCATTTTCTGAAAAAAAGAAAGAAAAAAATCAAATTAATTACACAAAATATATTATCCCATTTTCCGTTATTTTACGGTGGGGTACCTTTTCATTTTTCTCAGCCAAACACACTCCCAGTTGAAACCATCTTTTTGTGTGCCATGTCAGTTCATTACGTAGGCGATCATGGGTCTCCTCAATTGCCTATACCTTACAGCTTTAAGCAACGTTATCATCCCCACCACCCCGTCACTGTTCTACCATCCATTTTACATTATATATTTATCATAAAAGATATAGTCTGGCCGGACGTATCAAACTACGCTTGTCTACTAGGGCGGCTAGCCATTCCCTGTTGCGTACGATCGCCAAAGTTAAGCAACGTCGAGCCTGGTCAGTACCTAGATGGATAACCGCTTTTGATTACCAGGTGCTGTAAGCTTGGGTGTGTGGATGATAATGGCTCGGAATTATTAATCGGAAAGCCTAGTTGAGTTCGTTATAACCATTTGCGCGCAAATAACCTGGGAAATGCATGAATCCATCTCTTCTCCTCCATCTATGTGTTAATTAGTAAAACTTGTATTACTAAGGCTTTTAATATAACCAAAAAATATTGCCTATAAAATATTTAAATTTCGGCCTTAAATAACTCATAGAGGTTGATATACCGCTAAACCAAACAAGTAAACAGACAGCTAATCCCTTTTGCAGACACCTACTCGAGCACATTTATTTCAGTTGAAGTTTCTTGGAGAGAGTGCGTAATCAACGCTCTGAACAAGACGAGTAAGCTCAAACCCCGGTCATGATGACTTGTGCTAAACCAGCAGCCCAACCATCGACTGCTTTAATATAGTTCCGTTTACACAATTTCACTCACAAGGCTTGGATCAACCCGTGGTAGGTTTTTCAAGCGCTTTCCAAATGTGCTGCACGCTGGGATCGTCTTCCAAGGCCGATAACATTAAGAAGACGTCCTCTCTCTCCTCTCTCTCTCTATATATATATATATATATATATATATATATATATATATATATATATAGATATAGATATAGGTAGATAGATAGACAATAAAATCCAAAATCACCTCATATAGGGAATAACCTATTTCGGCAGACGAAGATATCGGTCGTCTGTCTTATCAATCCCGGGGTGGACTGGGTTCGTGTTAGTAATAGGAATTTAGCTGTGACAGCCAAAAATAAATAAAAATAAAAACTAATAAACCAGTCGAAAGCCAATACAGAATTATCCATTTCAATGTTTCAGTCAGACGAAAGGGTACTAGTGAGGGGTCAGTGGAGGATGAAAGGTATTTGTTTTAAAGTGAAGAATTTTATAAATATATATATATTATATATATATATATATATATATATATATATATATATATATATTGAACTTTGTTCAACTTCGGCTTCCTTATGCCAAACTTACTATGAAAATATTTATCTATATTTCTGAGAGGAGGTATTGTAATTATTTGCATTGTTCGGACTGTTGTTATTTCAACAATCCGAAAAATGTAAATAATTACAATATGAAAATATTATCGTGAAAAAATAATTTCAATATTGAAACGAAATATTTCTATTTCGTTTCTTTTTCTCTTTTGTTTCTTGCTTGCCTTGTTTTGTTTTTCTCATTTAATAAGTTTTGATAATCTGTTTTAATTTTCCATATCGATATTTCACGCATGCATTATACTCTGCTTGGTATTTGATTTGCTAGTCAGAACGTCGTTAGATTCAGCTATCTTTAATACAAGACCGCATTTATGGATCACCTTGAGAGAAAGGAATTCATTGACACCAGCATACGAAAAACAATAGTTAAACTTGACTTAATCGAAAGAGTCTCTGTTCGATTTCAAGGTAAACTTGTTTATTAATAGCTCTCGCTGGAAAAAGATCTGGTCCCACCAACCAATAATATTCCCTAAAAGCAATAGAAATGCGGCCCTGAATAAAATAAAAAAGATCTCCTGACACTACCAAAAACAACGAGTTAAAAATAATCTTTCTCTTAGATTTATAGACGCATATGGCAGATATAATCCAACATAGAGATAAAATATACGTAGCCGTGTATGATGGACGGAATAGACATATTTTGATATTTTAGATGGTGGGGGGGACTGGGAGAAAGACATTACAGTAGCCTTACATCCACTGGGAACACATCAAAGAAGAGATAATCTGAAAACGAGGCTCTCTGATCTATATGTATGCTCCGATGCTTTGCGATTTAAAACGCCGATCGATGTCTTTGATCAGGTTTCTAGAGATGTCGCCTTTTTACCAAGAAGTATTCGGTAGCTCGCAACAGATTTACAGAAAAATGGCCGTTCTGAAAGTGTTTTTTATCAATGTTTTATGTCTTTATTTTTTTTTTGTTTTTCATTTTCTATTCATTAAATTTAATTTCTTATTTCCTATATTTCAATTTCTTTTTCTTTATGTTTTTGTTTTTTTTTCTTCCTGTTTCGTTTCCATTCTATTGATCTTAACTAACATCTGAGTTTTTCCAATTCTTTCTATTTTCTTTTAGATTTTAACGTATTCCTGTATTTATTTCATTTTTCTAAGGCGTGTCATTTTTTCTTCTTTCTGTTCGTTTTATCATTGTTCAAGAGAACAGGATTCTTTAGTCTTTATTTTCTTTTCTACTCATATTTTCTCGTCCTTTTTTCTGTCATATTCATTTTGTTAGCCTTTACTTTTTTTAATTCCTCATTGTTGTTACTCATTTTAGCTTCCGGCCTTCTTTACACGCACATTCTTTCTGACTGGAGTTGACTTTATTTCCAGTCACATCACAGAGATTAGCTTCTCCATTCTCTCATGATGACACCTTTTAACATTTTGTGAATGAAATAGGCACCAAAATACAAAACCAAGGAATATCTATTTATATTCTCTCATCGATTGTTTATGACATTATTTGTTTTTTAATCACAGTTGGGGAAATGCAGGATGTCCATAAAGTCTGGACACTAGGAAATCTCATTAACTACTTTTATTCCTCCCACAGGTTAAACATGATTTTGTCGAAAGAAGAAAGAATTAAAATTAATTATGCTAAAGGAGAAGGTGTACTCAATGAAAATCACAGATGCAACACACTTGACTGAACGCATAAAGACTGCATGTGTTAAAATCGACACGAATGTGGAGTTATTGCATCGAGTTCACGTGAATTTTGCAAAGCACACCAGCCTTTGCATCAAAAGTAATGGAAATTATATTGAAGATGTTATTGGTTAATATTCCAATTCAATAAAATATTGTTGAAAATTGTCATTTCTTGGAAATATGCATTTTTGCCCATGTGTCTAGGCTTTAAGGATACCCTGTATTGTTTATCTTTTCAGAAAGCATGGTAATGTTAGTAGTTTCCTTGTAAGGAAATATTTGACAATCATTGACCGAGCAGTCAGTACTGCTTTTGGTTGAAGTTCCTCTAGTGGATCGACGCATTCAGTGGATTTCGTGCTTGGAAAGTTGATTCTAATAGATGAGAAGATGGAGTCTCTATTGATTTGGTCATATGCTGCTGTGAGGTCGACAAAGCAGGTATACAGTTTCCTATTAGAAAGCTAAGCAATTTCTGGAAGTTATTCGATGACGTATATGCCATCGTTGCATTCCTTGTCGGAATAAAAACGAAACTGGGTCATGAGGAGATGACTTCCATCAATTGTTTCCGACATTTATTTATAAAATATTTTTTTAAATATTTTTCAGGATAATAGGGTTTTCAAGTCTATTAGCTGTTATCGCTCTTTCCAGTATTGATGGGGGGGGTCCTTACTAACTTTTTATTTGAAATAATATGGAATGTCAACATCTTGATTACATTATTATTTTCTCTTCGATTTACACGTGCTAATCATTTTAGTTGTTGCCGATGTTGGTAGTCCTTGAGTGATGCGCTTTCTCTTATTTGGTACAGGTATTCGTGAATCTGTTGCGCCAGTCCACAATGTTAAAAAGGATTATATTTTGCTTCAGGCTTTACTCGGTCAAAGCCTTTTTTCAACATTGATCCCTAGGAAGCGGTTGTATAAAGCTGACAGTTTAGATACTTCTTAATGGGTTTGACGCCATGCATGACATCCAAATGAATGTCACGATCTGACGAGGCTATTTAAGAACATGACACGAATTTTCAGGTTGTCATTTTGGTTTCGTAGCAACTGAAGGTGTTGGGCGAAACTATCACTGGCAGAACATATGTTCAATTTCCTTTCCTCCTTTACTTAATTTGTTATAACTGATCCATACCCCGAAGTACTTTAAGTGTTTAGTATTTATTGATTCCACATCCTGGATATTTATGATTGATTCAGGTTAGGTGCCATCACTGTTTTCATTCCAATTCCAGCTTATAGTTTCTGTTTTGCGTTTAATTTCTTGGAATACTTGGTAGAGAATGCTGATTTTCCATTCAAGACCATTCTTATTCCAACTATGAATACCTATGTCATCAGCCCTTTACATTGGCCACATGAGGGAAATTAAAAGCGTTGTCTTCTATTGGTAGATTCGTTTGGGATGTAGTAAATATGTTTAAATGGTCAGTGCCTATCTCATCATATCTGTGTTTGTAAATATGTAGGGTATAGCATAAGAAGAGATTAAATAGACTGAGGCACTCATTTCCTCTTTCTCATACTTTTGATGAGGTCTGAAAGGTTTCCGTATTGGGGTTCACGCCAGACATATAAGATTCTGTAGATCGATACAGTTCCTCTATCAGATCGCTTCATTCAGTGTACTCCTAGTTTGGAAAGCGATTTTTTAATAGCTGACAAAAGGGAGTCTCTATTGATTTGATTATATATTGCTGTGAGGTTGACAAAGCAGATATACAGTTTCCTATTTTTGGAATAAGCAATTTCTTAGAATTGTTTTGATGACGTATATGCCATCGATGCATCATTTACTAGAATGAGAACTTTTGTGATGTCAGCGAACTCTCGTTGCCACTTTTGTAATGTCAACTATAGTAAAAAATATTGAACAATTCAGGTGTCAGACGCCTTCGAATAACACTTGCACTCATAGTACTTGCTCGATAATACTCGCTCGAATAGTAATCCGTATAGTGACCCGAAAAGAGAAATACTATAGATAAGAAATAGCGATTAGAATAGTAATCAGTATAAACTAGGATAACGATCATTTAGGCGTCATGCAACTTCCTACATATATGCGTTCCCTCTATGGTCACGTGGTCTAATTAATTCAATAATAGGATCGTCTGCGTTTGCTCACTGGCGATCTATGTTCAAACTCAAGTGTAGGCAACGACACACTATATAACGAAAACCAGAACGGATCGTGAGGAATTAACTTTCATAAAACGATGAGAGCTCAGTTAATATAATGTGTGAGGATCTTGAGCGCTACCTTTTCATAATTCATTAATGCTTAATAGAAACCCACATTTTAACGTTCATTTCTGATTCCAGACTTCTTTCAGAAAACAGTAACTTATCGAATTCGGGGAGAATGTAAACTATTTTCAGAAGATAAACTTCAATGTTTAATGGTAATATTAGCCGTTTTCTTACAAGGAAATATTTGTCATTCATTGACCGAACTGCTAGTACCGCTTTACTGCCAGTACTTTACCTATTAGTTAATTTTAAGCTGAAAACTTAATTTAATCTATAGTAGGTGGGTTTCGTTCGATGTCTAGGAATATATGTTCTTATTCTTATTTTTTGTACTGCTTGTTCTGATTCACCTGAAATCAGTGGCTGTCACAGAAAATAAACTGGTTGTATATTTTGGAACATTCAGACACTGACCAACGTCCTATCAGGACAAGAAAAATTCCTCAGATGTAGTCATGGCTGTGCGAATTAGCTATATAGTGTAGATCAGTGGTTCTTAACCAGGGGTAAGATGTCGGTTCCTAGAGGGTTCAAGGATACTGAATCATTAGGGTTGATTTATTAAGGATACTGTAGTGTAGTGTTTGGCAATCTGACATGAAACCTTATATTGTAGAAATTTTAGCAATTGCTACCATCATGACGGTCCAAAATTTTTTTTTTTTTTTTTTTTGTTAATATGAAAGTAATCTGGTGTTTTGTAATTCATTATTTTGTTGTCAGTTATGTTAATAAAGATTAAAAGAAACACAAATGTTTGTTTTTTTAGATATAAGATCAATATCGTTTTTCATCAGTTCTGGAAATGGGTGTGAGAACTGATTGGTAGTTTGAAAAGGTGCTAGAACTTGTTGGTGGCTTGAAAGGTGTACAAGAACAGGTTGCTGGTTTGAAAGGAGTGCGAGAACTGGTTAGTGGCTTGAAAGGGGTGCTAGCACTGGTTGGTAGTTTGAAAGGGGTCTGAGAAGTGGTTTTTGTTTTAAAAGGAGTTCGAACAAGGAAAAAGAATAAGAATCACTGGTGTAGATTAATCGAACAATATAAAAACACCAAAATCTTTACCCAAGAAACTAAGAAAAACAAACTGATAAGAATTACCAAATTTGCCATTTTCCCCACTCGATCGAGGAACTGCTTACTTAAAAAAACGATTGAATCACTGTAAATTAAAGTTTTTCAACAAAAGGTTGCTAAAGGTTCCGCAAAAAACTGGTAATTAGGCTAATGCATTTTTGAATATGTTTTGTTTGATTTTATATTCGTAATTTTACTATACACGTACGGTATCCTCATTCACTCATTCAATTAACGCATTTTGCACCGCCGCTGTTGTCACCACTCCCCTCCATCTCATAATTGTGATTCATGGTGAAATTCAGGGCAGAATAGTGCAATTCATTTACTCCTAAGAATCATCCTTTCTAAAAAAGATGGTACAATTTTTTCTTTTGACTATTTTTATATCACATACATTTGATGAGCCTATATCATACGTCACTCGCAGCTTCTATACCAAAAGACAGCACTAGATTTTTATCAGGATTTTTTCGGGCATAGAAATGTGTTTACGCTTTATACCACTAACACCTGCACTTTGCTTGGAAGCTATTTCTCAGAGTAAATGTAAACAATTTAGGCTAGGAATTTTATAAAATCGATGGAACATTAACAAGCATTGCAGTATAAACAATCAAAAGATAGCTCCGCTCACAACGCCACCTGTGGCCACTCAGTGAACTAGCAGCGAGAAATTCGAGTGGCTTCTTGTAGATTTTTCCCAATTAAAGGAGGCGTCTTACCAAAAAATACTTGAAAATCGTAAGCCTGCAATAATAATAAATTCTAGACATAGGCAATCTCAAAATTATGGATCCTTGAGTTTATCATAAGAAAAATAGAATATTTAAATTTTGTATCTGGAATCCAGATGTCAAAATCAGTTTCTATACCATTATGCATAGCAGTAGATTCATTTAACATATAGGTATCTATGGAACTTTTACAGTTACCGCTAAGGAGAAAATTTATAGTTTTTTTTTTTTGGTTGTGCTATGTCACGAAATGTGTTGGTGGAACTTAATAACAGCTGGCTACCTAAAACAGATACTCGAAGAAGCATTAACTGCCAGCTATTTAAAAAAGTAATATATGCATCACTATATAATATTTCTAAGGTTAATATTATTCTGAGTAAACGTCTTTAACACTTATTTAACCTAAGTCTACACAATTGTGCGTATATCTGTATGATTTGGCTTTTCTTGTTTAAATTCCTTCGCAATATCAAAATATCATTTTCTTTTCCTTTTAAAATTTTCTCTTTTATTAAACATTTTCCGCATTTTTGTTATCTTTCTATTGGCGTTAATTCTTTTTTCACTCTTTATACGCTTTCATTTTCAAGCTTGCTTTAATACAATGTGGAATTATGAAATGAAAAAGAATGTCAAGACTGAAGAGGAAGCGATTACCTTTTTTCTGCTTGCTTCCACTGTGGATCTAATATCAATAAGACTCCACAAAATTACATAGTATACACCATAGCATTCTTTCCAGAATTCGAAATGATTTTCGTAATTTTGTTGTCTTAATGGCTTTATTCATTATTCCTATCACTTGGCATGTCACAGCAAAATAAATACAAAATAGGCTGCGCCTGAGGTAATTTCACTCAAAACAGCAAAATGCTATAAAACCAAAACATCAACCTGAAAACTCGAGTCAGATTCTTTATAGGGTTGCAACGAGCAACTATTGATAGATAAAATGATACTGGAAAATTGCAGAACTCTTACAACACAGTTTGGATAAATTACAGTAAAACCTTTGGATAGTGTGCCACACACTTGGACCATTTAGGCTTTGAAAATGTACTCCTCGGTGATAGAAACTTCCCTTAAATACAGCATGAAACTGTGGAAAACCACAATATACCTAAATCATATTAAAATACTGACACTTCTATGTTTGAATATCCGACGAGGAATCTATCAAGGACACTCCCTGTCACTACTATGATTCTAATTGTCCTTCATCTCTCCCTTTCGTATTGTTGTGAGACCGTAACATGGACTCTTCCAGGACTATATAATAAATATGTGATATAACACTCTAAAGAGAGGGAGAGAGAGAGAGAGAGAGAGAGAGAGAGAGAGAGAGAAAAAAAAAAATTCTAATACCGTAGTATCAGCCGCGTACGACTACCAATATTTGACACTAGCACATAGTAAGCTCCGCTTACACTATCTTTGTAACCTTTTTTGTTTAATATATCTTTCTTACCTCTAATCCGTGTTTTTCTTCCGTGGTCCCAACTTTGGGCCTACATCACGTATGAACCAAACACTAACAGCTATGAATACAAATTAAAAAAGAAAATGTTTAATCAACTATTTTATACAGAGGACATCGGACTCCTTTCCAAACACGACAATGAGTTGAAGGGTATCCTCAATATTATTAAATGTTTCAGCGATGACATCGCTATGGATTTCAGATTAGATAAATATTCAGAGCTAACATTCAATAATGGCAGAATTACAGAAACACACTCAATAAATTTATATTTTGTCACAAAGATTGGGGAACTGAAACAAAGAGAAGCCTATAAATACATAGAAGTCAGCAAAGGTGATGAAGTATACTACAGGCGTATGCAACTGGTGTTAAATAAGGTGGAGTCGAATTCACGAAACAGAATATCAGTCATAAACACTTTTATTGGCTGTCCATCTGGTGCAAAACAGTTTCAACATCCTTATTTGGACCAAAGCTGACATTAAGCGAATGGATATCAAAACGAGAAAACTTCTCATTTGCCACCACTGATGTAGATTGTTTTTATGTACCCAGACCCAAGGTGGACAAAGGAATTAGTTTAAAGAAAAAAATCGAATTGTCTTACAAAACCACAACAATTGGTCTTCAAAGATAACTAAAATTACAGAAGCATGGATGATGTACTGTGTCAAAGAACATGAAAGAAATAAGAAACTTTATTCAGTAATAAAAGAAATCTACAAATTTACAAGGAATTTCAAATGAGTGAAGTGCAAATAAACCATAATACGAATACTGCAACGACAAAGAACCTAAAAAAAAAGGAAAATCAAATACAATGTACCAAATGCAATGTACCAAATGCAGAAACGATGGCAAGATAAGCCTTTTCATAGTCAATACGCTGCGCGTAGCAAACAAGCTGATGCAGACAAAACCCATGTACCCATCAGTGGTTACGTAACGTAGAGTTAAAAAGCTAATACGGAAGTTTTTACTTTTTGCTGCACTGGACCAATCCTTGCTGACTAGAAATTATCAAACACACCAACTGAAAAGTGTGTTAACCCTGAAATGCAAATTTTTTGCTGAAGCAGTCAACCGTGGCTGTGAATTGCTAACTCACCCCTTACGCACTTTAGACTTAGATCCATCTGATATCTTCCTGTTTCCAAAACTCAAATTCTACTGCCTGGTCTCCATTTTAAAAAACAATGATGAGATCATATTTGTAGAGGATTTTTTGAGCACCGGGACGTTACACTTCTTCCGTGGTGGGATTGCAATTGTTGGACCAAGTGCATTGATGTCAATGGGGTCTATAGTAGAAAATAGTGAAAACTGTCTTTTTTTCTCCAAGAATGGTGAGGCTTAGAACGTTTCGAACGAACCTCGTATTCACCGATACAACGGAGGCGGCTGAAGGTTCCTACGAGCATTTTATAGTCGTGGAACTAGCAAGGATCTTCACTTATTAAATTAAGAATTATGATTAGTCAAACAATTCAAAAACGAAAACCGTCAAGATTGCATCGGGAGTCCTCCTTTTTATTATTTTATATTGATTTAGTCAAACTGTTGCCCCAGATTTGTTTTTTACCACTACCTTCACCGTTTGGCCATCTCCTCACACAGCTGACTTCCTCTAACTCTCTTATTCTCGATATGTCATGTGAGGGTTAAGATCTCTAAGTCCTCCTACCTCATTATGTCTTCAAGTAATTTCATCTGTCTCTTTCTCATTCTGACTATATGTATTATTTTTGTTACATTGTTAACATTGCTAAATCGCAGTATTCTTTATCTATGTCCCGCGTCTCGTCAGGGCATGGGCAATCATGGCTCTCCAAAATCACTATTCCTTGTGGCTCTTAACACTTTGTCCTTGTGGATTTTAGCAGTTTTTTTTACCGTTGCTAAGGCTCCCTCCCCACGTTCCGCCATCTATTCACACAGGTTCGCTGCCTCTACCTATCTCTCTTGCGCTTAATATACCTTTTAAAGGTTAAGTTTTCCAAACCTTATTACCTCGATATGTGTATATATTTCAACAGTTACTTTCCGATTCTGAGTATGTGTTCTTGTTGTTGCAATTTTCTTTAAGATTTCCACGTTGATTACCCGTTCCGCCCATCGAATTCTCAGTATCCTTCTGCAGAACTACATCTTCGTTTCCTCTTGTTTTCATGGTTTGCCTTACCAGTTAGACCAATTCATCGATAAAGTTCCCTGTCAACATCATTTTTTAACGAGATATTTTCAGTAACGCCCCAGTAGGATTTCTTCTGCATTTCCTCACGTTCTATTCAATTCGTCTTCTATAATGGAACGAGGAATGGAAAACCCCAAAAGTTTAGCCAAAATGTATTCAGCGGATGTTCTTTTAGACTCCTACTGGAGGCTAACACTCGCCAACAGTTTCTTAGTAATTGAAACTTATTGGTTAGTGGTGCACCTCGACGGGATCTAAATGCTTGCCAATCTTGTCTCACTAGAACCATTATAACTGAGTAGTGAGTTCGATCCTCGTTGGGTGTTCACTACTCTCGGCCTTGTGCCATATATATAAGCTGCGCGTAGCAAATCACCATACTGGGTAGTGTATTTCAAGAGATTTTAACAATATATTTGTTCGGAACAAAAGTTGGTGGCATTTTTAAGTGAATATAAAAGATGTTTCTATATATATTTATTAAGCCACGTAAGAGTTGTTTTGTTCCACTGGCTATCGACATCTCTGAAGCAGCTTCCTTATTCTATCCTCCCAAAGCTTTGCCTTTTTTTTTGGGGGGGGTGATGAACTAATCAAAATGACTTTACTAGCCTCCAGTGAATTGAAATCATTCCCATTAAGGAACTTTTGGAGGGGTCAAAATAAATTGTAATCCGATTAATAAATGTCTGCCGAATGTTCTCGATCTTCCAGATTAATAAATGGTTATCTGATTTGGCCATCACCAGTAACTATATATCTGCCGAACGTTCTCGATCTTTTTAGATCAAGTTTTCCATTTCTTCCATCAAGTGATCGACTTATGAACAATAATTTCAGATATGGAACCATTTCATTAAAGGGCACATGTCTTTTTGTTGTTTGTGCAACGTTTTGCCTTTCCGGAAATAAGAGTATCAAATATTAAAACAATTTTAATTTTCCTCCGTTTTCATTTTTTTACTCAAAAACTTGGAATCCCACCTTTCAGAAATTGTATATATGTCACGTGTCGAAGCGGCCATCAAGTGAAAAATGCCACAAACTTTTGTTTCTGTCCAATACTGGGTCCAGGAAGCATCCAGCCGTTTAATTCAAAAACATATCCCAACTATGAAAATTATTCTTAAGTTCCTTTTAAAATACACATCAACTATCAATGTCAGAATTGAGAAGGGTGGTAATGGTGCCAAGAGCTAAAAACGACATGAAGCTGTGAAGGACATGATCTTCTATATCTTGGAAGATCAAATCATAAAAGAAGAAAAAAAAAAAAAACTTTAACGTCCAGTAAGATTTGAATTCGTCTTGAGCTGCATTGAAAACATTGGAAATTAATACAAATTTGTTCTTTATGGATATGACTCGTGAGATCGCATTAGAAGCGCTTAATTTGAACTAATTTAAACCAAGATCAATTTTTTTTGACAGTTCTTTCTAGTCATATTTTTATTTTAAGAAATGTAAAAATGCGGATCAAAAGCATTTTTATAGTTCATTAAGAAGGTACTGCGATGATTCAAACATGTCGAAAGTGGTTCACAAAGTATTATGTTTGAGATTTATTGCTAAATAATGTTCAAAGACTCGGTAACTTTAGTTAAAACTAAACAGTTATTGAAGGCAGCAATTGTAAAGTAAACTTTCAGAAATTGTTAGCAGAAATTGCGTAACATTACCTAGGTTAGTTTTGTTACAGTTTGGCTGGGA
Source organism: Acanthosepion pharaonis (assembly GCA_903632075.3). NCBI lineage: Eukaryota > Metazoa > Mollusca > Cephalopoda > Sepiida > Sepiidae > Acanthosepion > Acanthosepion pharaonis. Next base: position 1,608,283 of record CAHIKZ030004328.1, on the reverse strand, counting down.
AGATTTCATTCATTTTCAGGACTCATAAATATTTTATCTTTGTATTACCATTTATGCCGGTCTTTAAGGAATCGCAACAGCGAAAAAAAAAAATTGCAATTCCTGAAAGACTGTAAAAGAATGAGCATTATATTTTGCTGCAAAAGATAGAACATTCTTGAAGTATGGAACCAAGGATTTACCTGGAAGATGTCACAAGATAGTGTAAAAAAAATGATGAATACATTGTTTAGTAGAGTTGGTGTAAACTTTTGTCTTATTTTTATTTAATAAGCCGAACAAATACGCAAGGCTAAGATCTTTGCTGTCAGCTTTTAGCCTAACTTGTAAATACTATTCTGGAAAAATAAAGTCTTAAGAAGTGAAGAAAGCACTAATTTACCCTCGCTTGTCTGGGGAGGAATTTTTCAATTTTCAGGTAATCTTCGTTGACAGATCACTTGCATGGCTTCCTCAGAGATGAAGGCAGTAATATTTCACTAGTAATTCTCTCAACTCACTTTATCATTTCCTGAATCTCTCATTCCAGCTATTCAACACGTTGTTCTTTTTCTGCTTTGCTACTGTTTCTGTATTTACGTTCTTTTACAATCATCTTAATTGTATCAAGTTTAGCGCCCATTACTCATCTGTCACTCACTCACACTCTCACTCACTCCGAGTTCATTTATTCATCTCTTCATCGCATCCCTCTCGCCGCTGTATCGCTTTCTTTCTCCCTTCTCTAATCTCTCCATTTCCACTTCACATTTTCGTCCATCTTATTTTATATTCAGATAATGTCACGTCCTAAATTCTTTTCTTTCTTTCCCGCTCGTTACTTTTTTTCCTCCTCTCTTTCGATTTCACTTGCACGCCCTCTCTTTCACTCTCTCGTTTTCCTATCTCTTACTTTGTCTCTCTTGCTTCCATTGATCTCTCTAGTTTTCTTTGCTAGATTCTGATGGTCTCACGTTCGATGCCGATAATGAGAATGAGATTAATGATTTTCAAAGGGAGATAACTGACTTCTCCCCAAAATTACGTTCATGGAACATACTCGAAACTTGTATGCTCAACTTGACTTTTATACCAACAAACAGTGTGCATACGGGTGAAATGAACTTACTGAGTAAGTACACAAAAATAGAAAGGGGCCTAAGACAAGGATGCCTATTCTCACCGGATATTTCTTATCAATTCATAGTAGTAGATAGGCTAATCTATCGTCCAAGCAGCTCTCCTTCCATGTTTATTGAACAGGAGTAGAGGATCATCCCTTGTTGCCTGTTTAGGTTTTGGTACAACGGTTATTTCTTCCATAGCCAGATTGTATCTTCCATATCTTACTTCCTTGCTTAATCAGTGGCTGTGACGTTTCATTATGAAGATACAGGGTTGATAGTTTGCTGGATGCTCCATTCGAATGGTATTAAGGAGCCCTAAATCTTTGGTAGCGCTTAGAATGGCTGTTCTGATCAACACTCTCAAAATATCGGGGTATTTGTAGTCCCCTGCAGCGCAGGGATAGGTATTCTTATATGTATTTCCAGTGGGGCAACCCTGAGACTACATTTAACTCTGGTCTCAGTCACGTTCTGGATAGTTTGCATTGCTATTGACAACAGACAGTGTTAATTATGTTTGCGATTTTTCATTTTTTCTTGTCTTCAAAACAAATCTCCCTTTATTAATTTTTTTTTTGATTACTCTATTTTATTCTTGCTCCTTATTAATGTTTCTGTTTTCTAGTTCTTCGACACCCAGTAACCCCTTGTATCTTAGTGGCTTTATCACCTTGCTTCGGGTGAACAAGATTAAAAAAATATACAGGAATAGTAGAATTAGATGTTCGACCTGCATTTATTATTGACGGCACAATCCTCACGATAAAATATATGTAGATGTCACCGTATTGATGGCAAATAGAGAGAGAAAGCTGTGGCGACTTCGCGATGATGTAGTGAAGGAAAGCGCAAGAAAGATGTCTATCAGGTAAACATAGAAAAACGTGTCCCGTAATAAGACGGTGTGTTAGAAGGACTGTTTCCCATGACAACGCTTTTTTTTTAAAACTACCGTTAATCTTCGGCAATGTTTATCGTTTTAAAAAGAGATGATTACAATTGTAATAAAGTCTAAACCTATGAAAGTGAATTTATACATTTTCTTTACAACAAGAGAGAATGTACAACAAAAATAATTGAGAATGTACAACAAAAATAATAAACAATATTTACACTATATTATTATTGATTGGAACGCTTGGCAAAACATCGAATATTTACCAATTGCTTCGAACTTTATTAAATCTTAAATTGAGATATATATATATATATATATATATATATATATATATATATATATAGCAAAAAACAAAAAATACCTCAACATGGGGATATTCTACTTCAAACCGGTCTGTACGCAGCTATCCTTGCTGCGTACAGACCGGCTTGAAATAGACTATATCCATGTTGAGGTAATTTTTGTTTTGCTTTTTTTTTTGTTTTTGCTGTAAAAATACACATGCTCTGTTATAATAAATACATCGATCTCTCTTTGGATCAGTTTTAATAATTAATATTACTAGGTCCACCTGGATTATATACCAACGGATCGCTTATATATATATATATATATATATATTTATATATGGAGTGTGATGTTACTATAAGTGTGTTCGTATATATATACGCCACATTGATCTTCATGAATGCTTTGTTCATTTTTACAAATTCATTTTAAACTTTAAAAATTATAATTAAAAGAAAGAGGGGAACAATTCTTGTAAGAATTCATTAGTCATCGAAAGAAATTTCTTTTTATTCACACTACATCCTTCATTCATATTATTTATCATTGCAATTCAAAGTTTATCCAATTAAATAATTAAATTGTTTTAATGCCGTTTTGATGTGACGATTCGGAGCATATCTTGTGGAATTTGTTAATAACTTAGAAAAAAGATAAATTAAAAACATATTTGATGATGCGTTGATAGTAGTAGGACGAGAAATAAGCAGACCCTAAAATTAGAGATTGAATCTATGTATTGTCAAGGATTGTTTAGACATTCTAAAGTTTACATAAGAAATATTGTAGTTTAAGAACTTTTGCAGTAAACAATTTTAGTTGTATATATGTAACAATTATGTGTATAAAATATGGATATCTTTCTTTGGTGTTTATATATTGTACACTGTTCAACAACGAACTATTTTAAATTACAAATTTGTACTTTAACGAAAATTACTTACAATATAATACATAGCTCTATTTATAAAAGGCAGGATGTGTGTGCGTGTGTAACGAATGCACGGCCGCAATTTTCGACAGATTTACACCAAAATTTACATGCACATGCTCCAAGTTAGCGGGAAGGCCGAGACCGACTTTGCATTTCCCAACTCCCATCGATAGTAAAAATAATCGATTTTTTCATGCTTCTACGGCAGTTTTCATGTAGTTTGCGGCCATTTTCTACTGGCCAAAGTGAGCTGGCTGCCACGAATAGGCAGGAAGATTCTATTGGCCAGCGTGACTGACACGAATGTTAACTAGCATGCTAACATGAAAAAAAATCGATAGCTGCATTCGTCACAAGTGGGAAAAATTTAAATCTGCATGGCACTTTACTCAATTGGCTCATTCGCTTGCTTAAACTCAACGTTGATTCTGATTCCGCAGAACTGGATTGGGCGTGAAGAAGTATTTGTTGTTAACATTCTTTTTTCATTCGGTTTTTCCAGCTACGAGTCCTTTTTTAAAGCTGATCGTTTTGTGTTCATTTTGTTTAGTTCTTTTTTCTTAACAGATTTAATGTTTGGTATAGAGCTTAGAAAAAATTCGCAGTGTGAGATAGGCAAGAAGTAAGGCATGTAGCAACATCAGCACGGCAAAGGGCACTCCTTTAAAGGCAAGGAAGGGCAAAAATATTTTAAGTCAAGTGATAGCAATTGCTGTATGAGTCGTACGATTTTTTAATCAAGCACGGGCAACGCCGGGCCATGCTGCTAGTTACTTATAATACATTACATCTTGCTGTCAATTTTGACGGCACGGGTACAGTAGTATTATAATAATTTTTTTTTAAATATTTATAAAATTATTTATAAAAAACTGTTTTCATACTTATTTCTTTATAAATTGGTAAATGATAAATATTGCATTGCATTAGTTGATTGTATTGATTTTAGAATGTTTTAAAAATAAAATTATTCTTGCAAAATAATCTAAGTGTTTAATATTTTGTAAATTCTCAAGAACAAAACAATGTGTAAATTCACTTTCATCATATGCTTAGGTTTTATTACAATTCTATTTTTTTTTTAAATCAAACAATGCCGAAGTTAAAAAGCGGTGTCATGGGAAAAATGTCCCTTTGACAACTACATTTTATTGCGAACATGTTTGTCCATGTTGACCATAAATCAACTGTAAGAAGACAGAATGTATCGTCCTTAGCAATAGTGTCAGCCCAAGATGAGAGCTACAATTTGGAGATGTCAAATCAAAGCACATACTGAAACTTTACTCTCTGTAAATTGTTATAATATAACAAACAATGAACGATATCTGTGTGAATTTCCGGGAAGATGAGTTATCATTATTATAGCACTATTAAGTTATTGCTCGACCTTTTACACTGAATACAAATACACACTACCCGAACCAGGGATTGAACTCGCAACCACTATGTCACCAAATTCACAGACTAAGACTTTAACCCTTAACCATGTTTCATGGTAGATGTAAAAATAGTTACTAGTATTTAGCCACCGTTCAACCGGTGACTGGGGTTTACGTCATTTTTCTCTAGCACCGGTAAAGTGGTGGTCGGAGCTCAAAGGGTTATCCTCTAACTGGACAATTTGCTGTAGTGAACTTGGAGCTTTAAAACTAACCTACCAGCTGATTAGGTTGCAACTGCTGTTGCTGCTGTTTGTGCGTCATGTTTTGACTGCTGCTGCTACTGCGGTCGATGACTTGCTATCAACTGTCTTTCTTATATAAATAGTATAAATAGTGTCACAGAAATCCTTATATGCAACGGAATAATAAAAGATGCCTTTCAAAAACTAAACAAAATATTAAGAAACAGGAAAATTTAATTGGAAACAATTTCCTCTCAAGAAATGTTTGACAATTTCGTTACTGATGAAAAAGAAACTCGAGGCAGCAGTGATGAGAATGCCATAGAACATGTGATTAAAGAGAAAGTTTTAAAGACAATGAAAACATAAATGACAATTGTGCTTAGGATCATAAATTGCTAAATTTTCTGTGAGACAAAAAGTGGTCTTCTGTTAATAGATGGCAGAAAAAAGGACAAATATTATTTGCAGCTAAGAAAGGATGTGAAGAGTCATGATCGCCCAAGTTCTAAATGGATATAGAAAGAAGTAGAAACAGATAAACTAGATAAAGATAATAGGGTGTAAATCTCAAAAGCCACTGACTGTTTACCGTTCTAGTTTTATGCCACATTCCATCAGGTAAATAATGCAGTATGTCTTCTCAACTAGTTTCTCTTAGCGTGGCAGAACAGGTTCATGTGGTGAATTGAAAGTTGTATCCCGAAAAACCTGTTCTGATGACCAAATAAGGCCATTTTCAAGCAAACATTTATTTATTGGTACGATCGATAGGATACCTTGGTTCGTGTTCACTTGATGATCCGATGGAGTTGATATCAGTATAACAAAAGGAAAAAAAATAGGGTAAAAGTGGAGGGACAAGGCTACATCAAAATGAAAAAAAAAGATGATACCCGTGAAAGGTGAAAGATAAAGGTACTTGAAAAGAAGAAAGTATGGTTATATTTAAAGGCGAAAATTAGGCTAATTCGAAAGGATAAAAATAAAGGTACCTAGAAAAATGAAAAGTCGAGGTACCTTGAAAAGTGAAATTAAGGTTATATTGATAGGAGAAAAGTAAGGCTAAATGGAAATGAAAAATGAGGTACTTAAAGAGGAGAAAAATAAGAATACCTGGAAAGGCGACAACTAAGGTACCTCGAAAGAAGAAAATAAGGGTACTTCGACAAGAGAAAATATGGTTATACTGCATGGAGAAAAATAAAGCTAAATTGAAAGGCGAAAAATAAGGTACCTCGAAAGGAAACAGTAATATTATATTGAAAGGAGAAACATAAAACTAAATCAAAAACTGAAAAATAAGGTACCTCGAAACGAGACAGTAATATTATGTTGAAAAGAGAAAAATAAAATTAAATTGAAAGCTGAAAAATAAGGTACCTCGAAAGGAGAATAGTACGAGTACATCGAAAAGAGAAAATAAGGGGACAAAAGTAAGGCAGAAAAAGGCGAAACGTTAGACTATAGACAGGTGAAAAGTAATGATACATAAAAAATGAAAAAAATAAGTGTACATCGAAAGTAGAAAAATTCACCCAATTTTATTTTTTCTTCTTGCCTCTCCTTCTCTCTCGCTGACATCTTTTACTGTCCATGCTTATACATATCGTTGTCTATCATTAAGTATCTCTTCTATCATTATGCACTGTTACATTAGAACATGCACACCCACTACAAAACTGTATTGCTTGTTTCAACGTTAATTTTCTTTTCATCAGGTGAAATCACGATGCTACTGACCAGTTCAGCAGCATCGTGATTTCCAAAAATAAAAAATAACGTTGAAACAAATCCCCTACTCTTTTGTAGTGGGTATGTACATGATCTAATGTAACAGTGCATAATAAATAAATATTTATTGCTCTACTTTTGTATTGAGCCCTATGTTAAATTGATGCTTTGAACGCTGAAATCTTACTCTTCGTTCTTTTACATCTGTATATATATATATATATATATATATATATATATATAAAAGGTATATCTTAGTAGCAATATTCATCCAAAGTTTGATTAAATTGGGCATAAATGCACCACACTTTCCCGCAGATTGTCTTGTCACCTATCAAATCATACTGTAATTCGTGCACACTTCATGAACGAACAAAATGTAAATATCAACATAAGAGAAATATTAGTTGACCAAACCAAAATACCTTATAGCACCAGTTGCAAGGTAAAATAAAATAAATCGCATTATTTTTGTACTGCCTCATTCCCAATAACAGTAACATATGACGTCACGTTAGAACATTTCAAACGTCCGGCGTCCAAATGAATACCAAGATGCAGAGATAAGGTATAAAACTGACATACAGGCACTACATCGATAGTCAAACGTACTTGAACAAAGTTAACGAAATATGAACTTCGGACAGATTATCCACAACATCGAACATAATACTCAACATTTTAACCGTAAATTGGAAAAATATTATGTTAATTTCTGTTAATTTTTTATATTTTTCCAATTTTCGGTTAAGGTGTTGATGACCGAATGCCAAAAATCCTCATGTGTAGCCAACTTTTTCATGGTAGGCGTAACGTAGGCCGTCTTTGGTTACACTTAAATACTATTTAATTGCTGCAAACATCTGTATGCTGTTGAAAACCGAGCAAACTTGAGAATTACCTGCTACCGAGGTATAACAAACTTTGAAAAGAATCGTCTCAACCATCTGAGAGAATTAAAACTTATCTCTAAATCTCGGGCTAATATATCAACCCATATGATAGTCAACCCTTCAGTATGCCCTTCGTATGGATTTGTTTGCAAATCCTGTAAAGTACATTTTATCCAGCAAAAGACCCATTTCTGTAGTTTAGTGCTACTAGCAAGCAGAAATATTCTCCTCCCGATGATGGCCATTTCGGTCGAAACTAGTTGAGGAATCTCAATGGAATAATAATAAAAAAAACGAAAGAATATTAATCTACAACCCAGTGTGTCTAAAGATTTTAATTTTTTTATTTTCTTATTGTTCAATATATATATATATATATATATATATATATAAGAATTAATGGACTTTTATTTTTTAATCCGACATATCTTTTTTATTTCAAACGTTAATTTTAGTAGATACTCGTATTTGACTAGATGCTCTGTTTATTTTAAACCGTATTTTTTAATCTACCTGTGTACTCGAGAAAATTCAATAAAGGAAAGCCGGTCTGCGAATTTGATGAGATTGACAGTTCAATTTGTATTACAAGCTCCTTCAATATCAGGCGTTGAATTCTGACAAGTTCTGTTCCCAACTGAACCGATTGAAGGCGGAATCACCTCAATCTGTTCATGTCTATCTCACATGTCATGGTTATTGTTCTGTTGAACTTTCCCCAAGGGTATCAAAACTCTATGAATTTAAGCGCAGTACTAGATTGACTAGGTTTCATCATTTTACAGGTGAAATGACTAAGGTGTAACCGTAAGTTCTTTGCAAACAGTTTCTTTTCTTGCACTTCTCGCTTGTGGAACGCTCTTCTGGGTTCCTGCTTTTCGCTCAAATTTTATATCCCAAAATTTAAATCAATCGTTATCTTTTGTTTTAATTCCTGTTCTTTTATTATTTTCTCAGCTTCAATTTTTTTTTCATATTCTCTCACACTCGGTACCCACTTGGGTCCCTGCAGGTTCGTCTGCCATGCTTGCAGTGGAATAATTAAATGAAATACATCATTTTAATTTTATCTATCGATCTACCTATCTATCTGACTCTTTTCTTATATAATCTCTCGCTCTCTCTCTCTCTCTATATATATATATATATATATATATATATATATATATATATATATATATATATATATATATACCTATAGCCTGGATTTCAACTGGTCTAGGAGAAGGACAACTCTGAATTCAAAACCTGCGGATGGTCGTTTTGGGAACCTTGTGGCATTCGGTGCACCAGGTCTCTGTATTCGTCCCTTCAAAAGTGTGGATGGTCCTGCACGAGGCCTTCACCACTATAATCAAATCTCATGTGTCGTTGTCGGGCTGTCGGTTTCCTGTAAACTGATTTGCTTGGCCCTCATACGTCGAAATCGACGGGAGAGTCGACTATATATATATATATATATATATATATATATATATATATATATATTATATAATCTATTTATATATCTATCTATAATATTTTCTGAAATTTAAATTAAACTACACCTCGCTTATTTAACGTCATCCATGATGAGATTGAGAATTAAAAGGCTCTATCTCCTTGCACTTCTCGCTTGTGGAACTCTCTTCTGGTTTCTTGCTTTCCGGTCAACTTTTATCTCAAAATAATTTAAATGGAATGGCAATCGTTATCTTCTGTTTTAATTAGTATTCTTTTATTATACTCTCTCCTTCATAATGTTTTGTTTTTTTTTTTTTTCCATATTCTCTCATATTCAGTAACCCCTTCAGTCTCCGTGGGTCTGTTTGCAAGGTAGGGGGTTACTGAATGAGTTGAATGATATGAATGAAAAATGATAGTAAGAAGTGAATAATATGAGGAGAAGAATGATAGGTGAAGATTGACACTTGACTTGAAGAAATTAATATTGTAATGTTCAGGGGATCATTACCCTGGGAGTGTGTTCCACAAATTGGCAGTAATGGAAAAAAAATCTTTTTAAACTTTGAAATATGGGAGACATAGGAATGTTTCGACTCTAGTGAGATAGCATGACGTGTCAAAGCTTTAAAGGTGTTAATTGGTGAAGTTGAAGAATGCAGACCTCATCTGAACATTTGCCATGAAAATATCGATACGTGTGCAATGATGCATCTTTGGAAGAGAGGCTGTTTATGAACAAACATGTTAAAAGAATTATAGTACATGTTTTAAAGATGTACGTTTGATTTGAACAAATATATCGCAAGTTAAACATATAAATCTATGTTCGAAGGAATTCCACATGAATTGGGTAAAAGGCGTAATAACATAAAAGGTCTAATATTCCATTGGATGATTTTAAGTTCCTTTGGTGATCAGGAAATTTAACAGCGGTCGGCTGGAAATTTTTCTCTCTTCTTCTGTATTAACTTGCTATTAAAAGTTTGAATTCCGATTAAATTCAATCCTTACAGATTTATTTTAATACCAAAAAATGATTTCCCTGAAAAACTGCAAAAACATCGAGTATTATTTTATTTTATTTTTTTTTAAGTATGATAAAGATTTAGGAAGGATAGAATTTTAAGGCAGCATTAAAAATGGTTGAAGATTATCCAACATAGCGGAGAATAAGTTTGGTTCAAAAGGTTAAGAGGGTGAAATAAAAATCGTCTTATTTCCACAATTGTCCATCAAATAATATATATTTTATTCCAGGGTTTCCCAAGCTATTCTGCATCATCACCCACTTTCATACTGAAAAATCTTCCAACGTCCACCTGTATAGTGAATATTCAAAAGTATACAAAATTGTTTGGCAAAAGTTTGTTACTGGTTCGTAAACTGACTTTATCATGTTGCAAAAAATTTCAAAGTGAGGTAACAAATAACGCTGGCTTATGTGGCGTCGGCTGCTGCTTCTACTACCGTTTAAAGAAAAACAAAAGCAAACTTAACCATTGAAAACTATATATATATATTAGTTTTAAGGTTAAGTTTAGCTTAATGGATTAGCATTGCAAGTACTGACAAAAAAATTAAAGTTTTTTTTCACAATAATCAAATTAAAAATAAAATACAATACTAGTAACTAATAAAAATTCAGTGAATAAATGTTTGTTATTCATGATTTTACCTCTGATTTATATCCGAAAACATATGCTATTTCGTCTGTAGAACTATTTTAATGTTAATGACACTTCTCTTATGAAAATACAAAAAATGTTCGTTATTTGCGAAGATATTATATAAGAATATGACACAGTAATTCCTATTTAGGCTCCTGTGTTTTTTAGCTGTTTTTTTTTTTTTTTTTTT
>CAHIKZ030004328.1:1562500-1592500 GCA_903632075.3 Acanthosepion pharaonis | reverse complement strand
TTCAATTCTAAAAATTCAAAAGGGTTATTCAATAAAACTGCCCTGGGCCTTGTAATGCGCCCTCGGAAGCGTTGGAATCGACTGCATGACTTTACCAAGTTGTTCTCTTTCACTTTGGCCATTGTATACATGATGGCAGTCTTCGAAAATGTTTTGGTCTCGTGAGGCCTCTTTTTGTTTTTCCCCAACGACGACGTTTCTAACATAATTACCCAGGGGATTCATATTTAGAGTCCCCATATAAAGGTAATCGTGAAATCTTTGGCCAGCTATTTCTAGTTCACTGCATTATGTGAGAAGGGGTAGTGACCTTCTGGAACATATACAGGCACAACTGTGTCTAGAAAATTAATGTAGTCGCTGTAATTGATCCAGATGCACTTCTTGAAATAGACGTACGGCAAGATATGACTCGACTTGCTCCTGGGACATCACAGGCAATGGGAACATGGTCGTGGCTATAGATGTCAGTTCAGCGCTGATATACCCGTTGTTCTGTCTATTTATCTATCCATATTCAAGAAGCTCGCTACTCCCCAGTCACTCTAGATGCTGTTTGCTGCCAAGACGAGGGCACATCTTTAAATTCCTTATGTGAAGTTAGAAGCTACTATCTTTATTTTCGGGAAAGGTTTTTCTAGATATTAATGTAAGCTGGTGCGGTTTTTCTTGTTTTCTATTACTTTTTGTTGTGCGTTAGTTTGTGTTTTGTGATTCCATATATCAGATGATTATGCTATTTGCTTATTTTTTTATTTTATTTATTTATTTATTTTTTGTTAAATGATATTTTGCTTCAGCAGCTTCTCTGTTTCCAAGGTTGTTCTATATTTCCAAGGTTATATATGTTTCATTTGAATCTTAAAATAGCTTAGTATATTACATTAGTTTCTAGGCAGTTATCCTTTGGTGTACATGCGTACGTTATTCTGTAATGTAGTTTACTAATGATTCTTCTGCTTCATTCACTATTATTTGTAGCATATTTACAGTACAATTATGACCAACTTTTAAATTTACCTAGTTAACTCAACCATAAAGTGCGGTATTTTTTTTTAATCAAAGCTTTCGGTTATTTGTTTAATCATTATTAAGATCCACTATAAAGCCGGAGACAAAAGTGATGTAGGAATGCAAAGGAAGATGATTTCCCTTTGGTTGAGACAAAGTCACGGGTGCATTGTGTCGGCTCTTGAAAGACATCAGTCCATAGAGTGGCGAGAGTCAGTTGCTCTTTATTCGGCCTGGATACAAGGTTTGCCTTTCCAGGACAGTTTCTATGTAGGCCGCGGCGAAAACGGAAACCACATCTTTAGGGTGAACAGAAGAACCTACATAATTACACTGGACTCATAAAGTACTCCACTGATCTGCCTTTTTCCCACTAGGAAATATTACAAGAAAGACCTATCTTTTTGCCCATTTCAAAATGCTTGTTGTATACAAATGTTATAATTTTTCTGTATAGAAGAAATTTGTAATAAATATGTCTGTATAGTCTGTCTATATTTCTGAGATGAGGTATTATGTACATTATTTACATTATTCGGACTATTGCAATGATAACAACAAAGTTGCAATATGAGCTCTGGTAAAAACATGAAATGATAACAGCAAAATTGAAATATGAGCACTGGTAAAAATGGTTGCTGAAGACATTAGGTTTATAATACCTAGAAATTAATACGCAGATGTCCTCAAGGACACATAGCACAGTGGATAAAGGTGTTAGAACCAAAGAGTGTAAGTTCAATACCCGGTTAAGTGGAGAACTTTCAGAGGGAAATTAGCAGGAGATAACTAATAACTGACATCCATTACGTGGAACTAGAACAGTCTACCCCAGTGAGCGAAATAAAGGGTTCAGTTCGACATTCCAAACATCTGAAGAAGGACAGAGCGTACAACGGCCGAAACGTTGTGATAAATATGTCGACAAAGATGAGGACAACAGTCCGAATAATGTAAATAATGTCTATATAGATATAAAAATCTCTGGGAAGAACTTATGTCTGTTATTCTTTCAGCTATTCTGTTTCGTCTCTGTATAATGGTGTTACTACATCACAGATATAATAATGTTTATAGAAATGCAAAGAGAAAATATTCCTTCTTACCTAGAATCCCTATCACTGTAAATATAGATTTTTCCAGGCAATACATATATACATTAATCAATTTCTTACGGCAGCAGGAATAAACAAGTCATATATTATTCAGCTAAAATTTAATCTGAAATGTTCACTGTATAGCGTCTAATTAATAATCATTACAAAATTAAGTGCTTTGACAAAGAGGGATAATATGTTAAAAACTATTTGTTTTATAAAATACTAGCAGCATAGCCCGGCGTTGCCCGCGCTGGATTGAAAAATCGGACGACTCATACAGCAATCACAATCACTTGACTTAAAATATTTTTGCCCTTCCTTGCCTTTAAAGGAGTGCCCTTTGCCGTGCTGATGTTGCTACATGCCTTACTTCTTGCTTATCTCACACTGCGAATTTTTTCTAAGCTCTATACTAAACATTAAATCTGTTACGAAAAAAGAACTAAACAGAATGAACACAAAACGATCAGCTTTAAAAAAGGACTCGTAACTGAAAAAAAACGAATGAAAAAAGAATGTTAACAACAAATACTTTTTCACACCCAAGCCAGTTCTGCGGAATCAGAATCAACGTTGAGTTTAAGCAAGCGAATGTGCCAATTGGAGTAAAGTGCCATGCAAATTTAAATTTTTTCCACTTGTTACGAATGCAGCTATCGATTTTTTTATGCTAGCATGCTAGTTAACATTCGTGTCAGTCAGCTGTTGGCTCTCACGCTGGCCAATAGAATCTTCCTTCCTATTCGTGGCAGCCAGCTATAGGCTCTCACTCTGGCCAGTAGAAAATGGCCATAAACTACATGAAAACTGTCGTAGAAGCATGAAAAATCGATTATTTCCACTATCGTCGATGGGAGTTGGGAAATGCAAAGTCGGTCTTGGCCTTTCCGCTAACTTGGGGCATGTGCATGTCAATTTTGGTGCAAATCCGTCGAAAATTGCGGCCGTGCATTCATTACACACACACACACACACACACACACACACACACACACACACACACACACACACACACACTGCCTTTTCTAGATAGAGATACGCATTTATATAATCTTATTGATTCACCTATTTATATAATCTCTTGTTAAAATGTTGCTCGGAATAACTTTTATATTGGATTTTTTAAATAGATACTCAAACTCCGATTACTGATATATATTTATATTAACTGATTATTTTCATCTTTCTAAGCAGTTATTATCAGCAGTTTCGCAAGATTGTCGTTTCTATGTCTTTCAAAATTGACCTTTTTTTTTGCATAAAAATTGTTTTATTATAGTGTCATTTGTTTTCTAATTTCACCCCGGCAATTTCTTTAATTCAAAAAAACTTATTCTTATTTTGCGACAAAATGTCCTTGTTTGGTGTGAGGAAACTGCTCCGAAATTTTGTAAAATTATTTTTTATATACACTGTATATATATAAAAAAAAATAAAATATATAAAACAAACAGAAGAAACAGCGGAATATTTTTTCTGAAGACTTCTTTTCCTTCATCCATAATTCTTCATTAGAAATCTCTTTTTCCATCACGATAAATTAAAACTATGCATGTTTTGTAACCTAGAAAGGGTTATTGAATGTGGAATAACCAAAACGGAGGTTGGAAATGAAATGGTAATCTTTATAACATCAACAAAATACATTACTCGCCAGCGACGTGAAATAGGTAAACCACAGCTAGTGGTGGACTACGTAGACTGTATATTACGCCAACTTTACTACGTCCAATGAGGATTGGGACATACCTATTAGTGTTCATAGGTACGGTAGATAACAGAGAGAGAGAGAGAGAGAGAGAGAGGAGTAAAATGATAGTAACACGGTAGGAAAGAGAGAAGTATGGGAAAAGATGAGAAGACAGAAAAATATTGTGAGAGGGCAAATGAAAAGAAAGAGGAAGAGATGAAAGATAGAAGAGAAAGAAGAAGAAAAAGAGGATAAGCGGGGAAAAGATTGTTGTAACCTAGAAAGGGTTATTGAATGAGCAATAAACAAAACGGAAGTTGGAAATGAAATGGTAATCTTTATAACATCAACAAAATACAATACTCGCCAGCGGCGTGAAGTAGGTAAACCACTGCTAGTGGTGGACTACATAGACAGCATATCACCCCCACAATAGTGTCCAACGTATTTATGAGGATTGGGACACACCCATTAGTATTCATAGGTACGGTATATAACAGTATGATTTATTCGACTATCATAATACACTCTGTTTTATTTCACACCAACAAAAACTCATCATTGAATTTCCCCCAGTTCTGCTCGTTATGTAAGCTTCTGAAAGACAGAGTAAATTACATTCCCATATATTTCATTATGCATCGACCAATATATACTTATATACCAATATGTATAGCAATACTTACTTCAGGAAACTGGTCGGCTATTCAGTGCACCGAGACATTGACTTTTTTCTCGTTGCAGAATAAATCAATAACGAACCGAACGCTCCCATCTACAATCAGTCCAGTTGCGTGGTTTCACTAAGAAAAATACTTTGCTCGAAATTTAATTTTATTCCTACAAGCAACTGTACTTAGTAATTTTACTTTGAATTCTAAAATTTACTCAACAATAGAAACAAAACATAGATTAATGGGTTATTGCGGTTGATCTACTTATCAATAATCAGGCCTTAATCAAATTTCTTCGTCTATTCTGAGCAAATGGCTTGGGTCAAGTGACATCTCTCCTTTCGTGAACACATTATTCTAACAATGTTCATTATAAACAATCAATCAGTTAATTCTATTCAAATATTTTAAGCAATTTTTATTTTGTTTCGGAATTATCATTATTACTATTTTCCCGAATGATATTAGCGGACCGCTGGGTTTACGTGTTGTCAAATTAGGAACACGTGCGTTTATTCCTGCTAGAAGGTCCACTGCAAAAACATGGCGGACTCAGAGACTGTAAAGAAAACCAACAAGATCTATCTCTCTCTCTCTCTCTCTCTCTCTATATATATATATATATATATATATATATATATATATATATATAATCAACAAATATATGTATTAAACAACACAATTTTAAAATGGACATAGACATTTGTGTTTATGTGTGACCGTAAAGAGTTTGTATTTTGGTGAATGTTCGTATGTACTTGTGTGTGTGTTTCATGGTATTTTTCCCACAAGTGGGCAAAACGCAGAACTCTGCGAGAGATCACATTTTTAAATGTGTCCGCTGAAATGCAAAGTAAAAATAGAATGAGGCAAGAAATCGCCCAGTATTTATAGTGTAGGGAGAGGGTGCCCTAGCCAAAAATCAGGAAATTAAGCAGGAGTAAACTCCGACAGTGATATTGGGACTCAGAATTAACAGAACATTGTGTGACAACCACTCTAGAAGAAGGATAATTCTAAATTCAAATCAGTAATGATTCTAGGGAATTCATCTATTTTCTTCCAACCAGCGATACATTACATAACAAGAGAGTCTGGCCTCTGTATTCTAGGTTGACAGCTAGTCTAAAGGAAAGACAACTCTGACTTCAAAACTGGTTAAGGAGGTAACAAAAAATTAGTCCACTTACTAAAATCACACATAACATTGAACAATTTACAAACATTGAAAAGAAGCTATCTGCTACTTTATGAAGGGATATAACACTTAAGAAGGATAAATGTTGGAACATGTATCAGTGGGAAACACATAGCAAAGATTTAAACTGAAATATTTAACACGTTGGCTATCAAATCAAAATATATCAGTGGCATAGGAGTTCAGTTTATGACGCGTTTCTACATACTGAAGATATTTTCATTTTTCCAGATACTGGTGATATTTCCTCTTTAAGTTCGCCAAATTTTGAAGACACTGTGTGCATATTTCTATACAAAACAATGTACCTGGCTTTCTGCGCAATTTTGAGAAAATGCCTATGTCAATCAGATTCTCTTAACTTTTACTTAAATAATTTAATAATATATCGTAAGTATATAAAAAAAAACAGAACATAAGGAACAAAAACATTGATTCAACGAAAATATTAGAAATATTTGCAGAATTAATTTTGTCAACAATATATGGTGACGTGACCGTAATTATAAAAAAAACTGTAAATCAAATAAATCAAGAAATAATGCTCCTTTATTTGACATGAAGTATCTAATTGTTAGAAAAAACGTATATATATATATATATATATATATATATATATATATATATTGAACAATAAAAAATATTAAAAAATTAAAATCTTCAGACACACTGGGTTGTAGATTAATATTCTTTCGTTTTTTTTTTATTATTATTTCATTTAGATTCCTCGACTAGTTTTGTCCAAAATGGCCATCATCGGGAGGAGAAATATTTCTGCTTGCTGGTAGCAGTAAACTAGAGAAATGAATGTCTTGATGGAGAAAATGAACTTTTGTCTGTAGTTTTCATTTCTCTCTAAGAACCAAATAACACACACACAAACACTAAACAGAGACACATCCCCTCTCCAGAACCAATAAAACTGTCAAACCGACCAAGGGAATTCAGAGAAGCATAGATCCATCCAGCTCTTATCTCAAATAACAACTTAAAAGAGACTGTTTGACCAACACAAGGAATGTTAAAAGATTTATGTTAAAAAGATAAAAAAAAATTAAAAAAAAACAAATTAAAACTACAGACAAAAGTACATTTACTCTAATTGATGACAATATATTTGAGAATTAATTGTTGCATTAGGTGGTAAGAATTCAAAGTGCATTATTCCTTGCCGATCCCACCAGATTGAAAGAAGAACTTTTGCCCATGAAGTTCCCTTTCTCAGCTGTGGCTGGGGCCCTTCTCTTTTACCAAGCTACTGTCTACGACGCTTAACATTTCGATAAAAGATCCATTTTTCGTCGCCAGTCACAAGTTTATCCAAAAAAGGTGAAACAAGTTGGCGAGAATGGAGAGAAGAGCAGATGTCAACTCGGGATTTGAAGTTGTTTTCAGACAGTTCATGAGGCACCCATTTTCCAAGTTTAGGAACTTTTTCAAGTTGTTGAAGATGACGATGAACAGTTGTATGGTTTGAAGTGAGAACCACTGCCAATTTCTCAACTGATAAAGCAGGATTTCCTTCAAGGGCTGCTTCAAGAAGCTTTTCATCAAACTCAACTAGACGTCCGGTTCGATCTTCATCTTCAAGAGTGAAATGTCCACCTCTGAATTTTGCAAAGTTCTTTCATTCACACATTCCTCTCCATAAACTGAGTGAATGTTTCTAGCCGCTTCGGCTGCTGAGTTTCCTTTCTTGAACTCATAAAGCATTACGTGCCTCAAATGATTCTCATGTACTTCCATGTTTAGCAGGGTTTTAATCAAACAAAATTTAATTTTATTGTTCTCTGAAATAAAATTTGATCATTTTAAATGCATCTAAACATAAAAATAATGTTCAGCTCCATTAGACATTATAAAACACTCTTTAAATTTCGCTCATTTAAAAAAAAAAAAAAATAGGTAAAATTCGGACAGAACTGATGGGATGACCTGATACAACAACGCACGATGATCCGATAAGAACGGATTAAAAGACATTAGAAATATGCTTTGTAAGATTTATATTTATTAACGGTAAAGACTTTAATAGAGAAGAGTTGTTTAAATATTCATTAAATTCTTTCTTTTATAAATGGTCGATCGGCCTGTGATATCTGATGATACTATCAGATAGTTTGGGAATTTTAGGGCACCTCGAGGCGATTTAATGTTTAGCAAGCTTGTCTCGCTAAAACAATTATGACTGAGTAGTGAGTTCGATCCTCACTGGGTGTTCCATACTTTCGGCCTTGTGCCATATCTAATCTATGCTTGGAAAATCGCAATAGTTTGGGAATATTTCCGATTTGACCTGAAATATTTTGAGTCCATGCCACACAATGTAAACAATGTAAAACAGCTAAATGGAACGTATAATGTATATCTTGGTTTTATTGTGGACTGGTACTCTTATCGATTTCAGCTTCGTTTCTCGGCTTTTCATGACCAATCCACCCAAGGCTTATTCGATGTTTAATGCAACTTCTTGGTCGTTCTTGTTAGATAACTTGTGACAGACATACAAAATTAGTCACCCGATCAATTATTGTCGGTTTTTCTCCAAGAGATTTCGTATGTCCCAATACAGTTTCATTGTATTCTTCATTCTTGTGTTGTTTATCTCCCATTTCCCAGAATGCTCTACTGTGATGGGCAACTGTCGTATCCGGTTGACATCCCACTGTTTTTTTTTTTTTAAATAACCGGAAGAAAAAGCTTAACCGACGTAGTTGTAAAAACGAATTCACGATATAAAGAGGTCTCAAAGCAACGAAAAACAATCGTTCCGCGGATTCAATTCAACCTTTTGGCCTGAGATGCAATGACCAGCTAAGACCAGTTTCCTGCTCGAACCGGCGTAAGCGGGGGTCTGCGTAAATTTTGACCATTAGCCCGATCGGAAATGCTCTTGTTCACCACGTTAAACAATTGACCTTGTGCCGCATCCTTAACGCAGTGGAGGTGAGCGTTGAATATTATCCTTCCGCGTTTAAGTGTGGAGTATCTGTTCCAGCAGCCGGAAAGTAGCTCCAGCCGTCAGCAGCAGTTCTTGCTAGCCGGTCATTATCATTTTCAGCTCTCCATCGGTTGTCTCCTCAGTCATCTCTAGTGGGCTTCCAGCTTCCACCACCCTCGCTAGCAGCAACGATATGCATTAAACTGTCCTTTTTCAGGACATCGCTCTTCTCATCCTTTACATGAACATGCAGATATACTTTTGTTGTATTTTCTTTAAGGGACATAAACTTGGCAATATATTTCTTTCCTCAAGATTTTGTGGTATTCTGTAATTTAATACTTGTTTGTGGCCCAGTACACCACATGTAACACAACTATTCATGATTCTTATTAAGATTGGCTATGAATTTACCACTATTTCTTTCATTTTTAAAATCTTAAGACATTCGATGATCCAAGATTGGGGGTTATAATTTTTTGTAGTCCTTTTATGATTATTTGTTATTCAATTCTGCTTTTAGCTTAGCTTTTTCGCTTTCATTTTTTTTGCTGATTTTGTGATAGATCATGTACTTCCTTTTCTACATGTTTTGAATATTTTTCAAACTTCCGTTTCTGCCATTTTAGACATATTGCTTGATACCAAAACGCCGACCCGCTCTTTCTTGTTCTGCGAGGAATCGATCCGTCGTCCCATTGATTTAAGTTTCTCTCTTATCCAAGTTTTTAGTCAGTGGAAGATATTAGTAAAGCGCTTTTGTGATTAATGCTCTTATTATTTGTAATCGTTTCAATTCCCTTTCTTTTCACAGGACTTCTTTATGCATCACTTATTATGCATATTTCTTTATGCCGATTTCAATTCATCTCTTATCGCCATAGTTCTTCCTTGTCTCAAACAATTCATATATAAATAGATGGCAGTTGAATTGTTTCGACATGTGTGTGAACTAGTGACATCCCTTAGAGATTTCAATATGAGATTCTGTAGAAATAATTGTTATGATTTGGCCCCAGCTTTAACCTATTTATATTCAGCTTAGCTTTTTCACTTCTTGTTTCATTGTCTTGTTGATTTTGTGACTGTTGTATCTATTTCAGCGCTATTTTCCTGATTTAACCAGAATTCGCTTGCATATTTATAGGCTTCGTTTGATATATAATAAAAAAATCGATCACCAAAACTTAAAACAGTTAAAACTATGAAAGTATAAAAATAGACTTCTATAGTCAAAATACAAGCAATATATTTTTTAAAAAAATAAAAATTACCAGCAATTCATTTTTGAAAAAAATTATTAAAAGTAATACATTTTTGAAAATAAAATATTACCAGCAATACATTTTTGAAAAAAAGTATTACAAGCAAAATATTTAAAAAAAAATAAATCAGTCAGTTATGTGCCATGCGGGATACACGGTTAGGCGATCATGTAACTTTCAATACATGACTGGCAAGGCATATTATTCCCTCAGTAACTGGCCATTTCTTTCTGCGGTAGACCAGTTGCCATCCAAGGCTATAGAACCCGGCCTCTCCTGCTATTTACCGATAGCTAGAGAGAGAAGACGATTTATACCTTTCCCAAGGGTATTAGCACGTAATTGAATGTAATGGATTCGAATAGAATTCGAACTCGGCCCTCTGATTCCTTAATGCGAGCCGCTATCCATTATTCCCCGCAATACATTTTTGAAAATAAAATATTACCAGCAATACATTTTTACAAAAGAAATATCACCAGCAATATATTTTTGAAAAGTAAATTATTACCAGCAATACATTTTTGAAAATAAACTATTACAAGCAATACATTATTTGAAAAAAAAATACATATTCTATTCATACGAACCTATCGTAAAACAGAATGTCCGCATTAAATAACCCATTAAGATGTTTGTATGCCGTAAAAGAAACAATTAAAGCAATGGAAGAAAGGAACGGTTAAACCATATCCTAAATAAAAAAAAAAAAGGATAAACTACTCCTGATCAATAAACCTGGAAAGGGTACTGTACGGACGATAGGCGAACCTATCTACTTCTATTATACCCATGCAACGATAGCATTCTCATAGAATGCATATCACGTTGCGTAGCCATTGTTATTGAAGGATAGACAGGAAGTAGATGTTATTAGGTTACTGCATCGAACTTTTGTGTGTAGGAAGGCTGATAAGATGCGTCCATAGTAACATGAAACACTTTTTGATGGTAGAGAAGAATAAAGAATGAAAAGAAAACGCAATGTCTGACAGGACAGGGTCCATGATGACGGAAATCAAATAAGCATTGTGGTTTTATATTGTTGTCGGTCAATCCCGTGAATATTTGAAGATGCGCGCCATTTGAGCAGCTTCCCAGACAGAGATCAAGAGATATTGAGAATTGGAAACGGCAGGAGAAAAGCGTACTTTGCAGAAACAACACAAAAATCCATTTAGTACTGCATACAGCGCTTTAGTTTTCTCTCGCAATACCAATGTCTGTTTTTATCTATCTATCTATCTATCTATATATATATATATATATATATTAAGACATTTTTATGTTTATACATTCTTTTTATAGATACAAATATTTAAGTAAATGCTCTGTTTATATATTTCTATCTATAAAAAAGAATGTATAAACATACAATTGTCTTAAAATTTTGTCCATTTCATAATATATATATATATATATATATATATATATATATATATATCCCGCCATAGCCACCGAAACCGTGAGATCACCCCTGGTCGGCAGCTGATGAAGACAGGGTATCACACGTGCTAACACACGTTATATATGTGTGTGTGTGTTATGATAATTGTGCATTGAGACAGCAATCCCTCTTTTATACATGTTTCATTAAAGACGACAGACAGGGTACTGCGATCAAGCTTTTTATTTAATTTTTCTTGAGTTCGAACAAGTGTTTTTCTTTTCTGGACACCAAGTGTGCAGACATTGTCCAAATGTTCTGTAATTCCGAGTACTTTCGGTTATCCTTTTAGCCATTATCAAGGATGATTTTATTTTTAATTTTTCAACTGGATTTATGGGTTGTGTGTATGTATCTAAAGTTATAGGGATGTTTTATTTTCCCAACACAGTCAGCACATTGTGGCCGTGTTCGTATTTAATATTATTGAGTGTTGGCTTTTTTTAATTATTATTAAGGCTTCCATTATTTTTATTTTTTATTTTTTTTTTTACATGTGGACGAGGTTATTATGTTCAGATTGTCTTCTAGTATGTTTCGTATGGAGTCTGTTAGGTTTGTGTGTGTGTTTAAATGGATTCTGATGGAGTTGTGGTCGGATAGGTGTAACGTACGTTGTCTGGATAGGCATGTAGTTGTGTGACCGATGTAATTATGAGTTCGATTCGATCAAGAACAACATTCCTGAAGAAACATTTGAACTCGTAAATAATGTTCTTTCTTTGTGGTTTTGAATTTGCACGTGTGCTGCTATTTTTGAGGATAAGGTTAACTTTTAAAAAAATTTTGTAACAGATAATTAATTTTTTTGATTCAGGTCAACTGGGGTGGTGTATTTATGATATTTCTAAATAAAGATTAATCTTGTTTATAAGTGACGTGCATTTAACTTTTGTACTAGATATTTATGTTATTTTTAGCTGTGTGTCCAGTATCATTATTATTTACTTAGGAACGAAATATTCTCATCTGATGGTCGATAAGTTGGTTAGGAAAACCATTGTTAACTAGTGTCTGGTTTGCATTGTTGATTTCTTTGAAGAAAAGTAGACAAGTGGATGAATTCTCGTGGGCTCTCTTTTTTTATCACTATTTTATATCACTGCTATTTCGTATTTGAGTGAGCATTCACTTTTAAAATTAAGGTGGCAAGAGTTTCTGCTAGTGGGTTTGTTTTTTATAATGAGGCGGTAAAAGTGCTGTTACTGCATTCTACGAGAGCGTCTAAGAATGGGAGTTTATTTTTTTTTGACTGAGTTCCTAAGTAAAGTTAAGGAGAGATTCTTTCTCAAATGTGGTTTTGAGATTATGTATTTCTTTTGTGTTTTTCACTAAAATAAAAATATCGTCTAAGTGGCGGACATATATTATAGGTTTACAGACCTGTTTAAATATCATATTTTCTATATGGGACAGGTATTTACCGAAGAAGTACAGCTCTAGCGGATTTCACATTCTGGGATCATTAGTTTTGATGTAGATGTTGCCTCTATCGTCCTAGCAGGGGTTTTTGGTTTTATACATTGTCATAATTTTTTGAGGATATTTGATTTGATAGATGAATGGAGGTGAGATACAATAAGGATAATGTCAATCCTTTGATTTTCAGGGTCGTTTGTGAATAAATTTTCAACGACGAGTGAGGTTAAGATACCTTGGATTGGTTTTGTATTTTTTTAGAATTTGAAAGATACAAGAAAAATTTTGAACACAAGAAAAATTAAATAAAAACCTTCATCTCAGTACCTTGTCTGTCGTCTTTAATGAAACATTACAGCCACTAACACACACGTGGTTACAAGCTGTGGAGGAAATAGGAACGGGGACATTACTAATGTGCAGAAAGGGAAAGAGAAATCAGGAGGCCAGTATGTAGCGATTGACATTACATTTAAATTTTTGCAGATTAAAATTGGCTGGAAAGCATAAAGCCGGAAGGGAGTTCCACAGACGAGAAGTGTGGGAAAATAAAGTGTCAGCATAGAAGTTACAGCTACATCTAGCTATCACAACTGTAAATTGATGAGATTTCGTCACCAGTTTAGTATTGTGCTTAAATTCATAGTTAAGTATCACAGCGAAGAGCTCATCCGAAAAATTACCATGGAAGTATATATTAAAAAGCACAGAGCGGCTACATTACAGCGGTGGATAAGTGACAGAAGTCGAACGCTATATCAGGACCAATAATATTACAGAGTTTTCTGTGGATCTTATCGATCCATGTGAATAGCAGGGGCACTATATGACAACAATATTCTTACGATGGACATATGTTAGACTTACAGATATGCAAGAGAGATTCCGGAGAGAAACATTGTCTCTCCCGACGCAGTGGACCGAGTTTCTTAGCAGTTAATCTAGCAATCGACTCAATACAGTCATTCCACTATATGTCAGCTGAGAAGGTTAGCTGGGCAAGGCTCAACAAGTCATTTTCCTGGAGTATGGCATCAGTCAGCTGATGGAAAGCAGAGAGTGGTCTCTCAGAAGATTAATGGATAGAAGTTTAGTCTTGGATGAGTTAAAATTGATAAGACATATTTTGTCTCACTTAACGACGGCTTTGACGTCGTTATGGACATCAGCTGCCATTTTGAGCTTGACGGACTGATCAGACTTACTATCGACGTAGGAGTAAATGGTAGCATCGTCAGCGTAGATGCAAAGTTGTTTGAGCAGAGGCGTCTTCAGAACCCCCATATATATATATATATATATATATATATATATATATATATATATATATATATATGGTAGGATAAAGGGCAACATATGGGAAACCTTTATAAATCTAGCATGTTCCACTGTTATTAAAGTGATATGATATAATAAGATAAAGGGCAAATAGGAAACCTTTATCAGTCTAACAAGTTTCACCTTTATTTAAGCTTTATCAAATAAGGAGATATGATAGCATAGGGTAAAAGTAAATAAGAAACGTTCATCAATCTAACATGTTTCACTTTTATTATAGCTTCATCAGAAATTGACATAAGGGAGTAAAGGAAAGAACTCTGGTATTTTTTTTTATTTATGTGCTTTATTTTATTGCTTCAGGTGCATCCAAATTGTTAAACCAACATTTATAGCGTTCCGAATTTAAGGATATTCCATGCGTCCATTTAAAGTTTGAAGAAATTAACGCATTCAAAGCCTAACTGAAAAAAATGTAAATAATTCTCTATGTATGCAAGTGCATAATAATTCTTGTATGTCTATGTGGGAATCGGGTGATAACTCATATTCGTAATTCTGTGTGTGTAGATATACAAAAAAAAAAGAGAAAACAAAGAGACGTGGGCATGAAAAGCGAGACAGAAAAGCAAGGAGAACGAGTAAAAAGTAATTTGTAGAAGAAAGAACGATAAAAGGTCATTGAATAAAACAGATGGTGATTTTCTAAGCGTATATAAGCACAAGGCCGAATGTACAGGGCGCCCAGAGAATAAATAATTCACTAGCGAGCAATGAGTAAAATATAAGAAAGAAAGAAAGGAAGGAAGGAAGAGGGAATGAAAGAAAGAAAGAAAGAAAGAAAGAAGAGGGAAAGAAAGAAAGAAAGAAGAAGGAAGAGGGAAAGAAGGAAGAGGGAAAGAATGAAGTGGTAAAGAAAGAAAGAAAGAAACAAGAAAGGGAAGTAAGAAAGAAGGAAGGAAAGAAGGAAACAAGAAAAAAGGAAGGAAAGAAAGAAAAGGAAGAAACAAGAAGTAAATAAATAAAGAAAGAAAGAAAGAAGGAAGAGGGAAAGAATGAAGTGGTAAAGAAAGAAAGAAAGAAAGAAAGAAAGAAAGAAAGAAAGAAGGAAACAAGAAAGGGAAGTAAGAAAGAAGGAAATAAAGAAGGAAAGAAGGAAACAAGAAAAAAGGAAGGAAAGAAAAGAAAAGGAAAGAAACAAGAAAAGAAAAAAAAGAAAAAAAAAAAAGAAAGAAAGAAGAGGGAAAGAATGAAGTGGTAAAGAAAGAAAGAAAGAAAGAAAGAAAGAAAGAAACAAGAAAGGGAAGTAAGAAAGAAGGAAGGAAAGAAGGAAACAAGAAAAAAGGAAGGAAAGAAAGAAAAGGAAGAAACAAGAAGTAAATAAATAAATAAATAAAGAAAGAAAGAAAGAAGGAAGAGGGAAAGAATGAAGTGGTAAAGAAAGAAAGAAAGAAAGAAAGAAAGAAAGAAAGAAAGAAAGAAACAAGAAAGGGAAGTAAGAAAGAAGGAAGGAAAGAAAGAAACAAGAAAAAAGGAAGAAACAAGAAGTAAATAAAGAAAGAAGGAAAGAAAGAAAGAAAGAAGAGGGAAAGAAGGAAGAGGGAAAGAATGAAGTGGTAAAAAAGAAAGAAAGAAAGAAGGAAGAAAGAAAGAAAGAAAGAAGGAAACAAGAAAGGGAAGTAAGAAAGAAGGAAATAAAGAAGGAAACAAGAAAAAAGGAAGGAAAGAAAGAAAAGGAAGAAGCAAGAAGTAAATAAAGAAAAAAAGAAAGAAAGAAAGAAAGAAGGAAAGAAAAAATGGACAAAAATGTATATGAAAAGAGAGAAAAAAAAGAGAAGAAAAGCACTAAGAACATACAAATCGCCAAAAAATGGAAGAGCCTACTTCGAGGCTGATATTTCCCAATGTTACTCAGAATTTAAATTTGATCTTCATGATATTGATTTTCCCAACAGAAGCGCCATCGCCAGATGGAAGATTGACGTGACACACGCTTCCACCTCTATTTCTTCCCAGTTTGACCTCGTAGTGGACTATACAGCATTCCCTCACATCCATTGGTTTACGTATTCTCACTCAAATATCCAAAACACTCCCTGTCTATCTCACACTATTCTTCTTTTATGCTTCGTCTCCATTCAGGATGTGAGCGTTTACGGTTATCTAAACTTTGAAGTTCTTCATAAGGTTTATCGTTTTGATATCTCTCCTAAACCCAGTTTACTAGCTGATTTCGAATGTCCATCTTGCCTTTAATGCGCCCTGCGAGAAACAAATTCTCCAAGACCTCTTTCCTCATTATGTGTCCTTGAAAAATCAACTGTCACTTTCTGATTCTAAGAATATGTGTACGGCTTATATTCATTTCATTAAAACTTCAACGTTACGCTCGTGTTCAACTTCATCAGTATATATATATATATATATATATATATATATATATATATATATATATATATATATATGTATGTATGTATGTATGTATGTATATGTATATATAAATAAAAAGAAAAAACAGTAAGATATATAATCCGGTGTTCTTATAGATATTTTTATTTTTACAAAATAGTGCTCAATGTAAAATTATAGAGCATTAATATTATAAATTAATTGATTTAAAATATGGTTTTTTTCGTTACACAGTTCTAACCATGTTTCAAAAATGGAAGCTAAAAGCTTCGAATTTAATTTTGTAATTAAATTAAAAACATTAGTTTCATTTCATCCTCAAGCGAATTTTTTCATAATTAAAAAAAACATTTAATTTAAAAGAGGGCTCAATACAAAGTAGAGCAATATATATATATATATATATATATATATATATATATATATATATATATATATATATATATATATATATATATACAGACAGAATTGAATAGACGCTCACAGAAACCGTTTTTATTAAACAAGTAATTTATACACATTAAGTAATTATAAATGGTCACAAATTTAATAACTAATACTTGGTTGACATCCCTTTTGCTTTTTTTAATGCAAGGACCCTTCTAGGCGTGCTCGCGATGAGTTCATGAATATCATCTTGAGGGATTTCTTGCCATGTTTGACGCAATAATCCTAAAAGTTCGGGCTTAGAAGATGGCTTCCTGTTCTTTTTGCGGAGTTTTAGATGCCCCAAAGGTGTTCAATAGGGTTAATATGCGGGGACTGACTTGGCCATTGAGTTTATTGATACCATTTTGTCTCAACCAATGTTGCGTTGCTTGAGCAGTGTGACATGGAGCTCCATCTTCCATAAATAAAGAGTCAACTTTGCTCATTCTACTGCTTGAGAATATTGGAAGGAGCCCTTTCTTTAATATAGAAACATATTTGGTTGAATTAATGTTTCCTTCACACTCTACAAGCTCTGAGCGACCATCACTCCAAATTGCACCCCATACCATTACTGCCTCCATGTTTCATCGTTGGCTGCAGTCTTTTTAAATCAAACTCTTGACTACAGAGTCTCCATACCCATACTCTTCCACTGTCCGAAAATAATGCGAATCTTGACTCATCAGAGAAAATGACAGTGATTCAAAAGGTCACAGGTCTCTCCACCATCTCATGAGCCCAATCCTATCTGCGTTTGATATTGGCTGGACGGAGAAGTGGTTTCCTTTTCGCAGCTCTGTCATGGTAGTCCAGCTTGTGAAGATACATGACAGCTGTTCTGGGAGTGACATCAACTTGTGTTGCTATGTCAGAGGCCTTGCAACGTGGATCCTGTTCAACATTTCTTTCGACAAGACGCATGGTTCTTTCAGAGGGCCCAGGGCGGCCTGGATGAGGTTTTGTGTCTATTAACAGTAGAAAGGGGTATTGAAAGATTTTCAGATATTTTTCTTTGACTAAGACCACCTTCATGTTGGCCCACGATACGTCCTCGCTGAAATTCGGATAGGTCTGATGCTCCTTTGGTTCATGGCATGTTCCAGTATTGTTATCTGCAATTTTAATCAAATAATCTAAGTTAATTTATCTTGGTTATTAGAAAAAATCAGAAATAAAATTCATCTTAGTGTCTATTCACTTCTGTCATGTTTGTATATATATATATATATATATATATATATATATATATATATATATATATATATATATATATATATATATACATATTTTCGGCTATACTTTTTAGCCATTATCAAGGATTATTTTTACAGTTTAATTGTGTGTTATGTGTATACTTTCAGTGTGTCATAAAAGTGTTTTATTTTTCGAACATGGATAGCACATTGTGGCCATGTTCGTAGTTAATATTAAGAGTTGGCTTTTTCTTTTTTTATTATTAGGGCTTCTATTATTTTTAATCTTTTTTTTACAAATGGATGAAGTTATTATATTTCTGTTCCCTACTATTATGTTTCGAATGAAGCATACACATAACGCACACACTCGTTTAAACTGAAAAATAAAATCATCCTTGATAATGGCTAAAAGTATAGCCGAAAGCGCTCGGAACTATAGAACAGTTGGACAGTTTCTACACACTCTGTGTCCAAAAAAGAAAGTTCTTGTCAGAACACAAGAAAAATTAAATAAAAAGCTCAACCGTATTAACTTGTCTGACGTTTTTAATGAAACATGCATAAACGAAGGATTGCTGGCTAAATACGCAATTATCAAATGACACGACCGGGGAGCCAACAAGGAAATTAACACCACTACATTCAGGAAAAACTTCATCTTACGACAAATAAGATTAACTAAAAATGACATGCAACATTTAGCTAACGAAATTCACCAGCATAACATTACACTAAAAAGCACCTTGACCGAACTGAAATATAATGAAGCATTGTACCAGCTCAACCTTAGCATCAAGGAACGTCAACTTACACACAGACAAATAATCACCAAAAAGCTCTGTAACTTATACCAAGGAAATATTCTACTACACAACACCGAAGACAAATATATAAACTATCTAGTCATAAACTAACAGATGACTAAAAAGAATTCCTAAACTTAGGGCCAAATTGCCACCTCCAACCTAAATTTGATCTTATCAAAAAGAAAACTGAGATTGAAATTCTACACCAGTGACTATCCCAACTTGAGGCGCGTGAAGATATAGCAGTTCACACAGACCTAAGAGACTTCCTCAAAGCCGAAGGCTAGAAGAACCGCTCCCCTAGCAACAATTACAATAATATCTTAACAACAAAACTAAAAGAAACGCCGCGAAAGAACGAAATAAAACAACCCTAACATCGTCATCAGACGAGCTGACAAAGCTAATACATATGTAATTTTGGATAACGCCGACTAACACAAAAAATCACAAAACATTATCGAGAACCGAACTAAATTCACCACACTGAATAGAAACTCCATGGAGACCCTAAAAAGGTTCTGTCAACAAATTAATAACAGCGCACAACGCGGAAATTGGTTCCTTGAAAATCCAAAAAATCATTGGAGTCTACCAACCTGGATATTTATATGGAAACCCCATAAACCCGGATACCTGCTACGACCAATCATTTGCCAGATCCCAAAACCTATCTACGAGCTATAAAAATTCCTGAACGACATCATCACTCCATACCTACCCACCAATTACAATATCACACCCACTCACGAATTCCTCCAAATTTTAAGCGTCACTGGACATCGAAAACCTATTTACAAACGTCCCCGTCGATCAAACCATTGACATTATCCTCAATTCTGTGTATACTAATAACTCTATCCCTCCGCCATCCATGAAACCATCTATAAGGCGACAAAGATGAGGACAAGAGTATGAATAATGTAAATAGTGTACATAATACCTCATCTCAGAAATATACACACACACACACACACACACACACACTCACACACACACATATATATATGTATATACGAAGATCTGTTCGTGCTTTCAGAATTAAAAAACGATACTCGAGTAGACGATGGAAAGTTGATATATTTACAGAAGCAGCCAGTGCTTCTAATCATTAGGAAAAATAATATTTTTTTTTGTAATTTTTATTAAATTTACTTTAGGTTTCCATACTTTTATTATATATCCGCCATAACATTTCGTTCTTTCTTACATCATTCATTTCGAATCCAACACTGCATGTACCATTTCGCGCCAAGCTTACTTTGGTGCTTCCATCTTCACCATCTTTATCCACAAACTGCTGTGATCCGAAGCATAGATTTTGTATAGGAACTCATTAGATACTGGCGGCAGAATTGTAATCTGCTTTCTTTTTTTTTTTCTTTATTTTACTCTGCTTGACTATTTCGTTCAGCTGTATGCGTATTACTAATTAAGCATTTCTCTGTTTTCTAAACAACATATCTGTATATGCACGCACATACACACATCTACGAAGAGTATATATATATATAAACACACACATATACGAATAGTATATATATATATATATATATATATATATATATATATATATATATATATATGAATGCACATGAAAATAAACGCATACGTATTGATATATAGCGTACACAACTGCTAATTGAGAACGCATTATAATAGAAAAATAATGCTATTCAATACAAAAGGTCTGATCAAAAAGTATCCGAACTGCTACTATATAAAGAAAACTACAATACATATCAATTCGGCATTTAATCTCCTTCGAAGTACTCCCCTTCTGAAGCCACACACTTTATCCAGCGTCGTTTCTATTGATGGAAACATTCCTGGAACTTCATTTTGGGGATAATGAGCCGCTGCCTCGTCGGATTATCTAAGATTGTCTCGACGTCTTGAAATCTTGTTCCTTTCACGTGGGATCTGATTTTTGAAAAGGAAAATGTCTGCAGGGGCGAGATCTGAGAAATATAGTGTTTTTCAGACTTGAAAAATGTTGTGCTTGGCAAAAAAAACACTGATGGAACCTCAATGGTGTGGTGAGACGACCACATACTATACACACTTGCTTCCAAGCGCTGCTATAAAGAATGGAAGTGATCGAGAACAGCATCACTTAGTTTGTTTGCATGATAGAGGTCAAGGCCAGTCTGTGCCAAGCTGCTTCCCACCGTCAGTCTAGCAATAGTTTTTTTATTAAACCCAGTATATATATATATATATATATATATATGTGTGTGTGTGTGTGTGTGTGTGTGTGTGTGTGTTTAAACGATACTTTTAATGGATACCCACATTTGAGTAGATGGTCTGTTTTTATTTATTTATTAAACATATTTATTTATAGCCTGAATATTCGAGAAAAATTTGTAAGAAAAAAATGCTCCCTCTGTCTGGATTCGAACCTGCGTGCCCAAGAGGAAACAATCATTTGATCTGATGTGCCTTGACGTCCCGGCCACGTAAATCTTCCTGATCAAACAAACCCCGAATATTGCTTTTAAAAACATATCTTCCCGATTCTCGAGATATACTTATCTTATACTTATATATATATATATATATATAAAATATATATTTCAAACTCTTGGACAGTTTTTGTCTTTATTTTCTCCTGAAACTATACGAAGCTTAGAACGGCTCATGATCCAACATAATAGACATTCGTTGTCTGTTATCTTTAACAATATATGCTTGTATATATATATATATATATATATATATATATATATATATATATATATATATATATATATGTGTGTGTGTGTGTGTGTTAATCTGAATCAGCCCAAACAAGGCAGTAATGTCACTAAAACCCAAGGGATTAAATGGTGTGGAAGAATTAGGAACAGAAACATTGATGATAAGCAGAAAGAGAAAAGAGTAATCAGGTGGATAGTAGATAGCGATTGACATTGCATTTTTTGTTGATAAATTTCATCTTAACATGAAAGAAACATTAGAGAACTAGAAAGGATCTGTATAAAATATGTCTATATTATTCAATGAAATATATTTGATCTCTATATCTCTCCTCTCTCTCTCTCCCTCTCTCTCTCTCTCTCTCTCTCTCTATATATATATATATATATATATATATATATATATATATATATATAGTGTGTGTGTGTGTGTGTGTGTGTGTGATTTGAAGAACAAAAGTAGATCAAATATAGATCAGAATGCGACAGGATGATAAAGTAAAAGAACAAATAGGAAACGTATCAATCCAACACGTTTCCCTTTTTTTATATAATTTTATATTTATATTATATATCATATTTATATAATATATATATATTACATTATATTTTATTATTATAATATATTATATTATATTTATATTTATATTTATATTATATAATATATATTTATGAAATATGTTATGTTAGATTTATATGTTTCGTATTTGTACATTTATTTTATCGTATATATATATATATATATATATATATATATATATATATATATATATATATATATATATATATATATATACGAGCAGTAAAGCCCGGTGTTGCCCGGGAGTAAACTTCCTCTTAATGGAAGATCATAACCGCCATACTCATTTTGTATACGCATGTCTAGTAGAACTGATGGCCGCCCACATATAAAACCTAATGTAAACAAATTGTCGGTATCCATCAGCACAACGGAAGAAAAAGTTGTAAGGCTTAAAAGGAAGCAATAGACAGCCATGGTAGCATCAACCGTTTGCCTTTACAAAGACACCTCCAATTAAAAGTTTTCATGTTCAAATCGAACACGAGGCCATCTGAGAAAGGCGCAACGAAGTTTGCTCTGTGGTTTCACCTTTGCCCTTGTTGCTCCAAAAAGTTTTCTTCTGTTAGACGGCATTTTAACCAATTGTAAAAAGGCAAACGTAATAGAAGGTATGTAGGTTTTTGAATGCAAAATATACGTGTAGTCTAAACGTAAGCTGGTTAAAAATGGCCTTTACGCTTCCATTACTGTGCAAATGCAGAAAACATGGAAAGTAATGCATGCCTGCATTGAAACGTTAAAAGATCCTTTTTAAAAAAACATGGTATGAGCGTTAAATGATGAAATAAAAGTAAGCTACCTGAAACCTCTAACCCATTTGGGATGCTTGATGCCCGCATGCGTGACACCCCCCCTACGTTCACACATGATCTTGCATGACACCGGAGCCTGAATGGGCCAATCAGCAGCAAACATTACGCATCGCGAGAGCCACGCGTGACTAATAACACTAATCCGATTGGCTTTTGAAGCGCAAAGTTCGGCTGCAACAGAAATCCTTCATTGTGATAACTTTTGCATCCGAAACCAAAATTCTTGTCCTTTCTTATTCCCATATAAGCACTTAAATCCGAATTTTTTCTAATTCTGCTACCGCTATTAATTCTGATATGAAAAGTGCCCATATCTGCTTGTGTGTGTAGTGAACGCACATAATTACACACGTGTGCACCCGATCAAAAATGAAAAATCGATAATACTAATTTAAATATTGACTTAAATCAATTTTGGCGCCGTCAAAACCTCCGTACGACCATTAGCAGTAACTGTGTCAAATTTGGTTCAAATCGATTGAAAAATGTAGGAGATACGATCAAACATATAAACGAACACACACACATTCTGCTTTTTATCATATGTATATGATATTGTGTATGTGTGTATGGGTAGGGCGGTTAACGCACTCTAGGTAATTGAAAACGAAATATTATAAAAATAAAGATATACAATTTAAAAATCTGCATATTTCCCAAAAAATTTTGTATAGATTTTAACAGAAAAAAATTCCAAAAATCTTATTCATTAAAACAAACCTTCTTCGATCCGGTCTCGAAATCCACCGCATTCCTGGATTAACAGGTTCTCATTCATGTTGGCCATTCGTCAATGATTGCCGCTTTCATCGTGTCCTTGAAAATGCAGACGCGCTGCTTTATTGCCCTCTCTACGACACTAAACAGTAGTCCAGGGGTTCAAATCAGGAAAGCTATGAAAGAAAATCAGATATTGTGGTGACGAAGAAGAACACCAAGTCCTACCTCGAAAAAATAATTCCTACTGTTTTTTCGAAATACAAAACAAAAATCAAGTTTGGACCTACTTCGAAAATAAGTCCGTTTCCATTTTTTTTTATTAATTCACACAAGTAAGGTGATAAAGCCACTAACACGCAAGAAGTTACTGAGTCATCGTCCTCTATCTGGAAAGTTGAAAATATTAGCTCGAGGCATTAGAGGCAGGGCTGGATTCACTACCGTCCCTAAAAAGGCAAGTCCTGACAGGGTTTGAATAATTTTTTACTGCTTTACCAATAATCCATACTAAAACTTCGACCTTGTCTCACATTCTGTTGCGACGTGAGCGCGTGGATAAATACCTACTTTTGTAAAACCTCAAAATATGGTCATTTTGGCGATTTTCTTTTAGTCTCAACCAATTACAGCATTTCTTACCCCAATAAAAGAACACTACTTTGGCCGACACTGCTGTTGTCCAAAGCATAATTTTGCTAAAACATGTACGATCACCCGATGAATTCTGAGATTGACCCCTACTATCTCGCACCTCCCTGTGCATTGATCCTAAGTGTTTGAAAGAGAAGCATGGTGACATGACATCATCATTTTTTTTACGACTCTAAAGAATATCACAGAATACGTGTCATTGGTGTGCATCAGTATGGATTCCCCCATAATATTCAATTCTCTAACCTAGTTTCAAAATAATATTAGCTCATATCTCGGGGATGGTGGAATCTCACAGGTAGTACCTCCCATTCAGGAGGAGACTATCTGGTGGCTGAGGCGTTTCATAAAGTGGAACTGCCGAAGAGGCTGAGGCCCTTTTTCCACGGTGAAGTAGGCAGTTGTATATTGCGCGTCGTTGATACGGATTTATGAACCCCTTTTGATTTACACTTCCGGTATTTTATTTATTCTGAACTTGTGAGACATTTGGAATTACGATCCTGAATTTCTGATCTTGGTTCTGAACCCACCATTAACTATTTCCCGACAGTTATAAGAACTCCTCCTGCGTTCTGTGGGCTATGTGGAAGGTTGCAGAATTTTACTAAATCATGTACGATCACCCAGTGAATCCAGGGCTTGCAACCGTGTCTCGCACCTCCATATAGACAGTGCATTGATCCTAAGAGATTGCATGAAAAGCATGGGGATATGATAGCGTCCTTTTTTTTCACAACCCTAAAGAGTATTATACATGTCCTTTGTGTGCATCAATGTGGAT
Source organism: Acanthosepion pharaonis (assembly GCA_903632075.3). Lineage (NCBI taxonomy): Eukaryota > Metazoa > Mollusca > Cephalopoda > Sepiida > Sepiidae > Acanthosepion > Acanthosepion pharaonis. The sequence continues at coordinate 1,567,382 of CAHIKZ030004328.1, read as the reverse complement.
TCCCCAAAGCCATCTGTTATTCATTCTTTTCACCTGGACATTTTTCACGAAAACACTTTCTCTGAGTCCTTGAGGTTAGCGGTTAGTGACACGGAAGATTCATTTTTCTTTTTTCTTTTTCATTTCATGTGACAGGTGACAGCTTGGAAACAGCCATGTTAATGCACTCGATACAAAAGAAAAATGTGATTGTTAAACTTTGTCGCATTCCGCGTAAAATTATGTTCGGCCAATTTTCATTTAAAGATCATTAAATGTATTTCTCAAATAATTGGTACAGTCCCACTCTCCCCCCTCTCTCTCTCTCTTTATATGCGTATGTATACGTGTATATGCGCGCGCGTGTGTGCATGTATAAGTATGTGTGTGTGTGACAGAGCCTAATTTTTTTTTTGTATTCCCATATAAATCCTTTTTTACTTATATATCGAAGTTTTTTTTTTACAATAAGGTTCCCCCTGCACATGGTCCATGGATCACATGTGGTAGAGGGTTACGTTAAGGAGTTATTTATAAGGATAGGAAAGGAACACCTAGACTTGAACCTAAGCTTGAAAAGGTTAAGAATTTAGTAATCAGGGAAAAATCCTCTTGGGAGTCATTTTCACAGAGCAGTGGTTCTTAATTAAAAAATAACCTCAGATGTTTAGATGATTCCAAAAAGCACAACTTTGCACACATTTTATTAAAAAAATAAACGTTCCAACTTCCGCGACATGATTTATAACAGCGAATGCCCTCACAGATGTAAAATAGCCGTTATTAGACATTTGATCGATAAGGCAAAATTCATCTCTTCTTCCTGTAGAGTATATTACAAATAACCTAATAACACCAAACACTAGTAAACAACAGATTTCCTTTCTCATTAACAAACAATAAAAAAACTCTAAAACAATCCTCAAGAACATGGAAAACAGTAACAATAAAAAAAAAGCGTTTCGGAACTCGTAACCGTGAAAGAAAACTGAAGAGAGTTCTACAGACGAGAATAGAATTTAACTATTTCAATAGTAAAACGATGCGGCCTAGTTACCAATCCAGTCATACGCTTAACTTTATGCGGTTGCTATAAAAATAATAAAAGAGAAGACAGAAGGAAGCCACAGCACGCCGGTGGGGAAATGACTGAATTCCAAATGCCAGGTCAGGACCGATAACATTAGAGAATTTTCTTTTGATTTTGTCAAGAATCTCGAGATATATAACAAGAACACCGGACCAGATAATGGCAGCAAGGACGAATGGTAAATTTATAAATGTGTAAAATTGATTTTGACAAGAAGAATTGTCTCTCCTGACAAAGCGAACCAACTTTTCTAAATGCAGACTTAGCAATTGATTCAATATAATCACTCCACTTCATGTCAGTAGAAAACGTGACACCAAAAAGGTTTTTGGCTCACCACTGCTGTGGCCTGGTACTGAACTCACATTCTCCACTGAGCCATGTGGATAAAGACGTTGGTTAGATCCAGAGAATAGACCAAAATTGTTATGAGTTCAGTACAAGGCCACAGCAGTGGTGAACAAAAAAACTTGGAGAGTTGAGTTAAAGGGAAATAACTGAGATATTTGGAAGAGACATAGCACGAGGAACTAGAACAATCTATCACGGTGGACGAAATAAATGGTTCGGTTCAAAATTCCAGTCACCTGAAGAAGGCCGAAACGTTGTAAATATGGCAATGAAGATGAGGATAAAAGTACGTATAATGTAAAAAATGTAAGTAATTTGGAAAGTTGTTAAGAAAAGAACTCAGATAATAAACAGAAAAAATAGTTGAAAAGAAAGAAAGGAGTTATGAACTGTTATGCAATATTAATTCTCTTATATGGCAGTAAATACTGGACAAGTTCCTCACAGATGAAGAGGAGACTTAAAGCAACAAAGATACAGTTCTATCGAAAGATGCTGAGAATGCAATGGACGGAAGCGATGAAGTTTTCGGGAAAATAGGAAGAAAAAGACACAAGAAAGAGTTAAAATTTCTTGGTCGTATAATGGGTAAAAAGAGTTTAAAGAATGTGACGCTCAAGCGACATATTGAATGCAAGAGGAGCAAAGAAAAATATCGTTCAATCTACTAAATGAGCTTGATGAAATGGGTAGTAGAATGCAGACTCTCTGGGATAGGATGGAGAGTTGAGATTTCTAGGACACATAATGAGAAAAGTGGGCTTGGAGAATTTGACATAGGCTTCTGTAAATGGTTGGCAGAATATGGACTGAGTAGGACAAAATGAAAATAAACATTTCTTAGAATTACAAAGAATAAGAAGTTATGAAGAGATATGATTGCTGACGTTTGAATCTACACAGCACATAAAAGAAACAACACAACATCTGTAGGAATAAAAATCAAATATTTAATATCATAAACTCAGCAACAATTATAATATAAAAGAATGATTCGTGTTTGTTTACACAAGTGTAAAAACTACAAAGCTCTAGTAAAATGTAGTGAAGAAAAGCATGATTAATAGTAGCAGCCAATTTATTGCTTTTCCTTTATAAATGGCAACAATGAATTTATTGAAAAAAAGTTGGAACAAAGTAACTATAAACAAGATGTTTTTTTTTCTATCCTCTGCCAGCCGCAATGATGGAGAAAGCATTACTTCGCACCATCACCAGTGAGACATGCTGCAAGAGCCACTCCGTTTCACGAGGTTCGTCCCTTAATCGAGACGTCATCACGCCAATCCTCCAAAGGAACGCCATCAAACGAGGGGTCATTAACCTCAGAAGTCTCTACTGTCACAGGAGTAAAAAAAAAAAAAAAAAATCTATCAGCAAGAGAAGAATCTTTAACTATGTGTTTTAGCTCTGCGTCCCGAGCGACAGACCCCGGCTCAACCGCGGACCTGATCAAAATACCGGTGGAAATATATCCGCACACGTCGCGTCCCAAATCTACGACTTCCCCATTTTAAAAGGGAAAACGGTAATGCCATCCAGCCGCTTTCCATCACCGCGGTCGAGGCCTACGGGTTCGATTTGGGAAGGGAACTCAGCTGCATCCAGACCTCTTCTGATGATGTCGTTTATTGCTTTATACCTTTCCAAGGCATGCAGCAATAAACGACAGGAGAGAGGATGCAAACAGAACTCATCAATAGAAGAAACTGTAAATTAGAAGCTCCCATGAATATGTTTAGATGTAATCAGCTTAGTTGCTGTTTGCTCCTAAAGGGCACAATACATCGCCACACTGTTTCCTCATGCGCTAATGTATTCAGCTTTACCTTTGTTTTTGATTGCATAAACTCAATGTATAATCACTGGGACGTACCTTTGCATGATATTTATCTATAAAGGGACTGCAATATTCTGTTGCTGCCAAATGTAGTACAAATGAAATGTAGAACTTATTAATTAAAAGCATGACTGTATACTTCTCAATTTAAACGTGATAAATATTTAAGATTAATAATTTACCAAAAACATATTAAACACCTAAGCTAACAAAAACACTCCTAAAAATATCTACGGAACTGCACCAATATCATCTACAGATTACCATACCCAACCATGGGTAGCTGTATTACTTTCATTACATATGCATCGAATATGGAAATATATATAGTATAGTTAGGATATGAAACCACTACTCTATCTTGTAAGTTTTTGTTGGTCTTGATCATTAAGAATTCGTGTTCACCAACCACAGTGAGCGATAATGCTTTCCATCAGGTATTCCGTTACATATGTTTTCGTGGTATATCCAGCTTCTTTTAATACTCATTCAAAATCAAGCCTCGTTCGAACTGATAATTCACGTCGCCTTTCATGATGTGACGTCGTCCCCCGGTCGCAGCGTCGACTGTGTCGTTCGATCCCGTTCGCGACGCCAGCCGTTCGTTCCTCGCTGCTCCAAATGTGACGTTCTAACCCTTTGGTTAGATTGATACCAGCCTCGTCGTTCCCAACCCGCTTCCAACGCCTGGTTACCAGGGTAACTGCACTGATCTCCGGTCTGCCTACCCACGTTGTGATTTGATCTTAGACAGACGGGATCAAACAGGGATTGGGCCGTATGCAAGCTGAGTCCAACGGGGGTGATAACACACAAGAAAAATAAAAACTCACAAGGTCAAAAATATTGAAGAAAAAGGTAACAAACGTTTTATATCTAATTGCTCGGTACACAAGATTATTCCTACCTCCCGACCCGTTCTGTGGACTGTGGCACAACGCTTCTACAAGGCAACTTTAAGGCTTCAAGTTGCCTGCTCTCTAAGAAATTTGCATTTCGGGGTGTGGTTGGACGAAAGACAAAAAAAACTTATTCTGTGGTCTGATTCCAGGTCGATCTTCAAACTACTTGTTTTTGGTTGAAGAAGAGTCCAGAAGTGTGCGTGAATCTTGGTTAGCTATCTTGATGCGGTTTCAACACTGGGCGCTCATCTCTGCTTGTCGTCTGCGGCTGAACTCTCTCGCCCTCCGTGGCTGCAACTCTCTGCCTGTCGTTCACGGCTGATCTCTCTCGCCGTCCGTGGCTGCAACTGATATCTGTCGGTTGGGGTCCCGCTTTTATTGACGCAGTCAAAAACTGGGGTGGGTCTGTCGGCGCCAGGGTTTTCTTGATAATTTTAAATACGTATCCACCCTTCTTATTTCTGATTAGGGATTTTCCATTTTCGGTAACTTACTTTCACTCCTACTCCCTTACTGTGCCTCTGGGGGCGTATACCCGCTTCCCCGCTCCTTCGTATGTCATGTGACCGCTCTCGGCCAATGGGGTCCTGGTCGGGCATCTTTCCTCCTCCTTCATGTATCATGTGACCGCCTTCGGCCAATGAGGCTCTGGTCGGTATCTTTCCTCCTTCCTTCGTGACGTCTTTAATCGGGCGTGGACAATCCGTGGCTTTGTTCTGG